>VXAA01006015.1:99134-127428 GCA_013399115.1 Anseranas semipalmata
AAAAAAAAAATCTCCATAAAGCAAAAGCTTTAAAACACTGGCCAGCAGAATGTCTTGAGAACCTACGGGCAAAGGTGGGAGCAAACAAACATGTTAGCTGACATCTTCAGTTGATGAAATGGGAATGGATGCAGTGATTCTTGCTGGCAGCAGGGGACTTGACTTGATGACCCAAGAGGTCCACTCCTGTCTTCAAGCTTGTGATTACCACACACATTTACTTAAATATTATTTTTTTAAAGATTCAAGCTTGTATGCAGCAATATAGCTTCACAGGACTCTGCAATACGGGGTAAATGCAATACTGGAGCTCGCTTTGCTTTTAGATATCCCATAGCAAATACTGCTGATGGCAGCAGCCAAGCAGTCTGAACACATTTTAGTTCCCTTTTCCTCCACCACTTCTTGCCTAATATCCTGAGGAGAGCAGCTTTTTTTCTACTGATCATGATAATGAAAACCACAACCAGCATTCTTATGCAAACCTTCTCTGAGAAGCAGAACTCCTCTTAGCAAACAGAACAGGTTGCTAATGTGACAAACCCTGTGGATTGTCTCATTGAGGGAGCCAGCTTTTCTGCCTGTATCAAAATACTGGGGAGCTCTGGGGAGTCCAGGTAAATTGTTGTACGTGTTTGTGTTAGAAATAAGAGTGCAATGTTCCAGGCGAAAAAGATAATCAGTACAATATATTACATATAACCTCATGTAAGTGGAAATGCTAATTGTAGATTTTACTTGCAATCAATTGTGGAGCTGAAAAGATGACAAGTTGATGAAATGGCCTTTTCTCTCTTGAAGCTTTGATTTTGGTTCCCTGAGATTTTACTAAGAGCAGCCCTAATTTAAGTGACCTTTGCATTTTGAAGAATAACAGATATTGAGGCAATTATTTTCTAGTAATTCATTTTGCATTATTTGTGGCTGGTTGTTTTTTGGGTAGGGTATTTTCTAATATACCATACTCCAGATTGAGATATCAGTGTGAGTAAGTATTTTTTTGTAGTGAGTTGTGGAAACTCACTACAACTACTATAGGGAGTGTGAGTCTGCGAGTCAGAACAGTATCCAATAGCTTAATGCTAAAAATAAATAAATAAATAAATAAATCCTTTAAAATCATATGGGATCTTGAAATTCTAGAAACAGTGGTAGGAACTTTTCAGTAGCAGGAGCTCAAGCTTTTTTATCCTGAGTCTCAGACATGTTACATTACCTTTAGTGGAATAACCAGAGCCAAATCAAATATGCTCATAAGGTAGTCACTGTATACACTATATGCAAACAGTGTTCTGAGTAAGAAGGGATCTGGCTGCTTCATTTCTTGGCAGACTTGCTAGAAAATTTACTTCTGAAAGCTGTAGTATTAAGTATCATGAAACTCTATGCTTATATAAAACCACATTAATCAGAAAATATCAAAATCCTTTTTCAGAAAGGGGTATTAGTTAATCTGCTTTTATTGGACAGAAGTTCTTGGGGGAAAATTGAAGCTCCCAGTCTTCTGTTGTTGAAGACTGAGTTGCCAGTGGCAGGAATTTTCTCTGTTTTGATGTAAAGAAGTTCCAAAAAGAAGGAAGAAAAGAAAATGAAGTTTTGTGTTGAAATTACCACACCATAGAATGATGAGATGATGAGATGACCACTCATGGATAGATGCTTTAGCCTGGTGCACAGGCTATGAAAGCAATAGTTTGGGACCAAGTTGGGATGTCATCTGGCTGTTCTGGTCAAGCCCTATGCCTTCACTAGTCCTAGTCTCAGTCTTACCTTGAGTGGATGAATTGTATTGTCTTCTCATTTTTCTGCAACTTGATGTAGGTGGTCTTATGATTATGTGAATGATGAGAAAACATGATAAGAGAAGGACAAAAGAGGTGTAGAAGAATGCACAACGGAAAAGATACAGAATACAGTGTCAAGCTGGAACACTCTTGTCTAATTTTGACAATTGCATGTCCATGTGAATGTGCTAGTTTTGTCGGCTGATGTTAGCGAGATGTTTGAAAAGATTCTCTCAGGAGGACATAGGGGCTGTAGGCCTTTCTCCAAGGAATCCCTTAGATTTCTGGCTATCCTCTCCATCCTAGCCTTTCAAAAAAAGCAAAGAGCATTACAGCCTGCCTCTTCAATATTTAGTATCTGATGAGGGTTCATTTCTCTTGTATGTCAATCATTGTATCAGCAAGTCTTTCTGTTTGGGCAGATGCTTTCTGCCTTTTTTTCATACTTGGCTACCTGTGTTGATAGGTACAGAGTACTGCAACATCTTAGCTCCACTTTCAAAATGCTGAACTCACACTTAGAGGGGGCCTTCTTTAAGTAGTTATAATTAGACTCAAGGGGAAGAAAAGCAACTTGGAAATTATTTATCTCTTCTGAAAACAAACAAACAAAAAAAAAGTCTTGCATAATGATAATTCTGAAGTCTCTCTGTTTGAAAAAGGAAATAGTCATGCAATAAATAATGATGAATTGAGAACAGCACTAGCAGCTCAACTCCCTCAATCCATTAACTTTAGTAGAACCTAAATCAGGCCTTTATGTTGCCAACTAATTTTCAGATCTGTATTTATCTTTAATTTTCATTTGTCATTTTCCTTGCCTTTTCTTTTCTTATGATGTTCCTTGTTCATTATATCCTGTCCATGGGTTAGAGCTAAGTTCATTCAGTGGTTCTGTGCTATCAGCTTCTGTGGTTCTTTCACTATCACAGAATTCATGAGCATACACACTTCTTAAAATGATAGCTTTATAATTTTTCTTTCATTACTTTCTAGCAAACTCATCAAGATCTGATTCTGTTACAAGATTATGAGTTTTTAAAAGATCTGTTTAGACCGTATGATTTGGGAACAGAAAGGAAATAGTTACAGGTGAGAAGTGAAAAGACAGTTTGTTTGTATGTTTGTTTTCCTTTATAAATCATATCTGCATGCATTTTGAAGAATTGCACAATTCCTTGTACAGTCAACAGTTGCATTTATTTTCTTAACTAAGGATTGCATTTATTTCCTTAAGTAAGGATTGTATACGTACATCTGCTGCTGCTTTCATTGATCCAGTGTTGCTATTTATTTGAAGAAAAAGCAACCACAAGGGGAAGAAGTGAAATGATCTTTTGGCTTCACCAAGACTAGAAATTAAATAATCAATGTTTTTTAATCAGGCTGCTAGTTGAGACTGAAATATTCAGAGAAAATTCAGGAAGAATAGAGTCGGAACCTTTACTTTTCTTGTATTCTTATTATACGGTACTTCTGTACAAAAATGTGTAGTTACATTGTAAATAATGGAGAATTGCACTTGTTTACACTGGAGTGTAATTAAAATCTACTCATGGAAGAATTCTGTACAAGTGTATGTTGGTATCTGTGTCGGTCCTTGCTGAAGGCAGTGGAAGGTGGTAAAGGGCTGTATATACGAATCTCCTTGATCTACACATGGGAACCAAAACCAGGGTATTGTTCTAGATATAAGCCAATATATTTGAATAATGCATCCATCTCCTAACAAAGAAAATGTTACTATGTACCTTGTGCTCCTTCCAGTTCAGTTCAGAAGCTGAAAGGCCAAAATATTTTGCACTGTTTCCCAAGAAAGTGCAAACAGAAAGTTCAGAAAATGACCTAAGTACTGCTTGCATGAGACTCCTCTGTCTAAGAGGCAGTTTGTACTTTGAGTGGGAAGGGTGGGGTGAACTTAATCTAACTTCATAATCTTTTCAAGTTCCCATTTCATGAATTACAACCTATTGTGTGTGCTAATTGAATATAACTGCTCTCACTTCTGGGAAAAGAAATGCAGAAACTGTGGGGATTACTCTATGAGCAGGGCCACAGACAAAAGATTCTCTCTTTTTCCTTGTTCCCTACCTGTCTACCTGGCCAGTCGGTTTTCACTATTATAAAGTAAGCTTATTAGAGAAGGAATTGATGACATGCATTGAAGAGAAGTAGAAAGATTTCCCAGTTACTCTCCTGATTCTTAGAGTGCTACCCATAGTACTTACTACTCACTAGAAGTGAGAGAGGTTACATTGTTGTTTGTAAGCCCTTCTGCATCCCCAGGAGTAATGCTTTTTACTCTTGAAGAGCTGGTACATCTGCTTGACTAGGGCAAGGTTCTTTTCACAGTACTGGGAAGAAATGTATTAAAATAAATCCATTGACTTCAGTAGGCCTTAGAGAAAATAAACAGTCCTAACATGGCAGTAGTGGATTGCTTAGTGCACTTGAAAGCCTGTATGAATATAATTGATCTTGCTATTGCCAAGATGTAGAAAACTTCTCAGTAACTGTACATCATAACAAGAAAAGTTTCTTCAGAGTCATATTTCCAGCTTCCAAAAGGTCTGTATGATGAATGTCTCTTGTCCGGAACATTCACATTACTGTAGTTTAACACAGTACATTTTCTTAAATTACAAATGGAAGAAATAGAAGAAGAATCGATTTATTCTTATAACTTTCAAAAGAAATGAGCTGCTGAGTTGGCCAAGCAGTTGATTAGATTGTCATTTGCAAGTTCTGAAGCCTTAAAGCACTGAGGGAACATTACAGTATTTATGGTGGTTTAGATTTTGTTACAGAAGTTAAAAAACAAAAAACAACAAAAAATACATTAGTACTGATTCAAAAGAGATCAGAGATCAGAGACAGAACTGTTATTCTTTCTGACATTGCAATTAGCTTAACTTTCTCTTTAAGTGTGTAAAATCAGTTCTTTGTGAGTTATTACGGGAGAAATCTTGAATGATTAGTGATACCTATATATATCTCTGCAGTGTAGTTGTGTGTGTGTGTTTCTGAGTGTACTTGTGGCAACCAGCAGTAGATAGCTTAAACTTGATAATCTCCATAGTAAATGTGTACTTCCTCCCTTCCCTACATGAGCAAAAGTGATAACAATTTGGTGCTCTGGGGATAGGTTTCATCTTGTTTTGGCTGCTTTTCTTGTAAGTAACTTTGTAGTGCGATACAGTTTGGAAAGACTGAAATTCTCGGTGATATTGAAAAGACTGGGAAAGTTAACTTTGTATTGCAGAAGTCACAGGTAAAACTACTCCAACAAATCAGGCAATTTGTAACATGATGCAATCAAACAGAAGACAAAAGGAGCAGACAACCACAATTCAGAAGCTCTTGTTAATGAAGTTTAAAAATAATAATAATAATAATGAACATCCACTGAAACTGTACTGAGTGAAGACACAATTCATATGTCTATCTCCTAAAAATTTTTTTCAGAGCTTTATGTATAATGCTTGGTAGTGATACTCTTTGTTTCCAAACAAATGATTCGGAGCCCTTCCTGGTTAAAACATCCTTGCTTCAGACCGTTAGACTTACATTTTGACTTCCCCCACAAAACAGATCCCACTTAGCACAAGCTGTGAATCAGTTACACCTCTGCATCCACAGTACCTGCACCCCTGCCACTGCTGTCTGCTGGCAGAGGAGCACCTGCTGCTGAGGACACCCAGAAGCCAAGAGCGGCCCCAGCCCAGCATGGTGGTACCAGCTCACTCCATTTTGCCCAGGTCCTTCATTGCACTGTGTTATAATTGCACTGAATTGAACTGTATTGAGCTTTTGTTCTTAGTTCATGTTGAAGGCTGATCTTGAAAGGTATTGAATAGAGCTGACCAATTAAAATGTTTTCAAATGAAACTGGGTTTTACCCACTTGGAATTGTTCTTTTTTTTTTTTTTTTCTCCAAGAGATTTAATATCTTTGATGGTATTTGTACCTAGTAATTGTCATTTCTTCCTATTTTACTCCCTGCATTTTCACTTTCCATCCACCCATGCACAGTTTTTATCAGATACAAAATGTAGAACAGAAACAAGGACAAAGCGGGGCGGGAGGGGGAGGTGGGCGAGGGGGGGTGGTAGAGAGCAGCAGGGAAGAAAGTTGCTGAGAAGGGAAAGAAAAACTGACACACAATTCCCCCAAACCAGGAGACTTTCTGTTTTCGCAAGGGAACTTTCAGTTCTTCAAAGAGCTGATGGAGATAACACTAGTCTGGTATGTAGTCCAGGTTTCAGTACAGTCTATGCTTCTCAACATAGGAGACTCATATATTTTTAGGGATACTTTAGTTTTGAAATAGTGGGTATTTTCATATAGTTATCAGGTGTTCGCTTCCCCATTCCAGAAATAAGCAGAAATTATAGTATGAACTATACTACTGTATAGTATGAAGGAGCTGAATGACCACTCTCTAAAGGCAATACCTACAGTGAAAATTTTAGATTATATAACCAGAGCAAGGATATAACAAAATATTCAGCTTCTCTAACCTACAGGAAGATATGCTACAATATCTCCACAGCCAATCAGCAGTACTACAAGCCTCAGACCAGGAAACACTTTAAAGTACAGTATGTGTGAACATTGCAACTGAGACTTTCTCATTGCTGCTGTTTCTTTTTTATTTCTCTATGCTCATAGGACGGCAAGGCAGATGTGAAGTCACTCATGGCGAAATTTAACACGGGTAACAGCTCCTCAGAAGATGTTTCTGGTAACAGTCGACCCTTCAAAATTGCAGGACAACCTATCCATTCAGGATTACAGACAAGGAAAGCAGCACTTGAGAAATTTGCAAGTCAAGGAAATGCAGCTTCTTCTTCACGACCCAGTACCTTTCACAAACCCGTTCATCCTAAATCTCCTCTGGGGATCCAGCCTTCAGCTGATGATAAGACAGAAAAGGATCCAAAGCCCCCATATTTGAAACCAGTGGCACAAAGGTTTGGGGTTCAGCTTCAGACAACAAACAGGGAAAATGATGGAAAAGCTGGATGCACTAAACCCCCTACTATAAACAGTGATTTGGCAAAACAAGAGCCAAAGCCTCTGTATCCAAAACCTGCAGGGAACAAGGTTCTTAGCTCTGGTCCTCATGAGAAGGAAAAAGGGCCTTTGGGAACAAAACCAAATTCAAATTTTGCACCACAGGAGAGTGAGGCAAAACCAGCATTTTCAAAAGTTGCTGGAGTTAAGGAAAAGTTCATGTCTGCAACACAAGAAAATGAGCCCAAACCTCCTTCCTCTAAACCAGCTCTTGCACAGAAGCCTTCTCTAAGCCATGAGGTCTCCCACAGTGAAGACACTTCAAGTAAAAATGTGTTTCTGCATAAAGGACTAGCAGGCCCTAGAGCGAATATACATTCTTTTAAAGCAGCAAAGGAAACGGATGAAGACAGTAGCTGTGCTTCAGAAACTGCAAGCAGTCATTTTTCTAACATGGCTCTGAAACCTACTGGCCACTGGTCCAGCTCATCTCAAGGCACCCCCAAAAATGTGGAGGAAAAGACTGAAGAAAAGGGAGTGAGTGCTGCCAGGAATATCTTCCTCAACAAAATCAGCCAGGAAGAATCTGGTTCATCTCCTCCCAAGTTCCGTAAGACGAGCACAGTGTTTGCTGCAGGAAGGTCATTGGGTGGATCAGAAGAGAAGGAGGATGGGGACAGGAGCTCAGGAGCCCCAAAGCGGAAAGCCTTGCCCCCACTATTCAAGCTGGGTCAGCCGCCGCAGAAGCCCTGCCGACCACCCAGCGTGGACCTGGAAAGGTTCCAGAAGAGCATCCTGAGAGACAGTGAGTCCTATCTGTTCTTCCTTTCATGAGCATTTCTTTTTTACCCATTTTGCACTCAGTTCATTTCAGGTGGAATCCTCCCTTCTGTTCAGAAATAACACAAGACCTGTGCATCAGAGAGCCCCTTAAAGCCTTAATCTATGCTTATATCTCTTTTGTACAGAACAAAAATTAAAATTATATTTTCTCTCCCTTGGCAACACAGAATGTAGGAGGGATGTTTTCTGTATTGGATTTATGTGTTTTTCAAAACTGATTAGATGTAGCTATAACTTGTAGCAGGGAGTTAAAGTATTTTTCTCAACAGACATTTAAGTCCTGACTTCCTATAAATGAGGTGTTGATGTTCTGTGTCCTGTTCTCGAATGAACTTCCTGGGCACAGCTTGATGGCTATCTAAATGATAGTAAACCTGTAGTAACCACACCTTTTTTTTTTCTTTTTTGCTTTTCACAATGACTAACCACATGACTCTATAAGCTGCTGTATTTTATAGCATGTTTAGAAAGTTAGAACACTATGCAGCTACAGAATCAAATGTTCCCAGGTAGAGCTGTGTGGATTTCATACCCAGATCTGAATCCAGACTCTATAAGCATCTTCTTCACTTACTGTTTTCTATTAATTTGTGTGATTTCAGTAGCATGGAAGTTTATAGCACCTGAGGCTTTGCCTCACTATCTTTATGAAGAACTAAGCCTCTGAACTTTCTGATGGTTGTAATCCAGGCATGAATCTTAAGGCTTATTACAATGTTTCTGTAAAACTTGAGATTTTTTTTTGTGTGATGAGAGCATTAGTAAATATATTTGAAATATCCGGGAGTATACACACTCATGAGAAAAAATGAAATTAGTATGACTCTACTCCCACAAAAAGTTCTGCTTTAGCAGGTTCCTTTCACCCCATAAGACCAGTTGCAATAAATATAAGCTGTTTCTGAGCCACTCAAAATATGTCCCTGAAAATCTGAGGCTATAAAATAAAAATGTAGTTTCCTGAAGTTAGACCCAGAAATCTGCTATCTCCTCCTTGAAAGAGAAATCAGTTTTTCTGATGTTCTGCATGTCCTTAATTTTCCCTTACACCACCTGTACTTAAAACGTTTGGGTCAAGGTTTTCCCCCAGTGCGTTTTAGGAAGTCTTTGACAATTTTTAAAAGCTAAAATCAGCTACTCTTACTAAGCTCTACTTAGCTAAAGCTCTACTAAGCTCTACTTAGCTAAAGCTTACTAAGCTCTACTTAGCTGGAGTAGGTGATGCCAATTGCCATGTTTCTATTACAAGTTTTAACGTACCTGAAGGAGGCTTTCTCTTTTTTCTTATAACACCAGGCACTGGGAACTATGATTACATGTAAAACTCTGATCATACTTTAAAATCGAAGTTTTCAGCTGTATGGGTCCAGGGAAATGCAGTGCATCTGAGAGAAAAAAAAGGACAGAAACAAAAATTTATTCTTCTGTTAAATTTTTATTTTTATTCATTTATTTCTGGGTTTTTCTTACGGCACTGTTATCTGCACAGAGCTCAGGAAGCAAAGTATATATTCAGTCCTCACATGTATTTTTTTAGCTCAAGTCATCTTAACCAGTTAGGTCTTGTAAAAAATAGTGTCAGATAAAGCACACTGCTAAGTAGTTTCTGATAGTAAGGGGCATTTCACAGTATCTACATTAGTCTGCCTTAAGCATCTCTGTTAGATTAATTAAACAGATCAAACTTAGACTCTTAAATTTCCAGTATAGTCAGTGGGAAAGGGAGAAAACCAATGATGCATTTCAGAGCATTTAAGGTAGATGCCTGATAGAGATGACAATAGATGCTCTGAAAAACTCCATCCTATATATGTGCAATACATCAGGTACATTCATGTAATTTACTTGATACAGAATTTGTCCTTATGCCTTCTGTACTTAGAATACAGCATTGCTTGTGCTTCAGCACGTAAGCCTGGTCTTCCTGAGATGGAAGACGTTACAAGGTGTTGTGACCAGATGAAAAGGCTCAGAGCTGAGTTTCTCTGAAGACAGAAAGCCACACCAAAAATAGAGTCTGCATGCATCTATATATTCTGTTTTCTCCTACTCAAAAGTTAGGAGCATATCAGTAACACAAAATGTAGTGTCTTGTGAGCTGTTATACTCTAGTTTTCCTCTGTCACTGTACGTCTAAGGAAATGTTCTCACAAATCCATGAACAGGGCCAGGTCCTCAAATGGTATAAATTTGTGTCTCTCTTTTAAAAGGGATATGTCAAATTACAACAGTTTGAGCTGTCATCCCTTCTCCACAGAGCACTGTTCAGCACTGTTCAGTCCCCACTCCAGTGCCCAGAAAAGGTTCAAAATGGAAAGGCAGCATTTTCAGCAAAGGACACCAGCAAATATTTTGATTAAACAAAAGCAATACAAGCTTTGCTAGCTAGGACATTGAGAAATCCTGACCAAGACCGAATCACTCAGAACTGTAATTATTTTTTTAAATCTTTTTTAATTTTATTTTCAAGTAATTAATGGAGAAATTATCATGTTTGTTTACTCCATTATTTATTTATTTTTATTTTATTTTCTGGTTCCCATGCAGTTATAGTCACAATGCATTTTTCATTCTCTTTTTAAATTTGAAAGTTAGAAATACTTATTCTACGCATTTCAAATGAATTGGTTGTGTGAACAGGGCTATAAGGATGACACCAGATTTTTTGTCAGAAGGAGACTCTCCAGTTTTCACTAACCAGTACTAGGACAGCCACTGGCCTGGGTGAGTTACACTGGGGACAGGGGCAAAAGATGGAGCTGACCAATGTAGTGACACAGGTTGTTCTCCAAATATCCTACAAAATACACACCCACCTAAATAGAACTGAGGGGTCAGCCATGGTCATCTCTACTTCACTCTCTGGGTCAGGGCAGTAGTGAAAGATTTGGAAACCACATCAATATGAAGATGTTCATACTGGCCTTGAACTTCAGGCTTCCCCTGGAGAGCTGGCAAGTAAACCTTGATGCTGTGTTTGGCTTTAATTAATGCAGCTCACTTCTTTGTGGCCAGAACTCTATGAAGAAAAGTTTTGGTGGAGATACCAGGTGTTCTAGACTAAATCCTGAACAACCTCGTTTTCAACTCGACAACATTATTCATCACTGCTGGGTTTCTTGGAACATTAAACTCGAATGACAAAACATACCTGCTTTGGAAAAGCAGTTAAACTGAATTCTTTTCTTTCTTTCTTTTTTTTTTTTTTTTTAACTGTCATTTCAAGAGTGAAAGTCATGCCAGGAAGATGCCACCCCCACAGCACAAATTCTTCCTGCTCATTACTTTGTCCCGAAAAACAGCAGCTTGCCATAGGGGCTTTATTTGCTGCTGTGATTCAGGGCCTGAGTAAAAAGAACAAGCAAATGGAGAAGGCTTTCCCATCCAACAAGATGGGATTCTGATGTCTAACCTTCTGGGATGGTGTTTTTTTGCTGGTGGTGGTGGCGGTTTTTTGATGTGTACTAGGGCAAAAGTTAAGCTTTGTGGTGTCCTTTGTGAAGAGAAGAGCTTCACACGTGGCGGTTGTTAAAATTGTGCTAGGGGCCTGTGCCTGGGGTGCAGAAAACCTTGTATTGCCTGATTGGAACCAGGAGTTTGAACTTGGCTTTCTCAGAAGTATCAATTCACCCCTTTTTGTTTGATTGTTTGATTGTTATCCTTTCCCATGAAAGCTCCGTTACTGTTTTTACATAATCAGGTATTCACTGGGCATGAAATAACCTCATACACTGGAGGGTGAAGTACTCACCTCATATGCAGCAGTCATATTCATGCGTGAGGGAATATTTAAACTGTCCGCCACTCCTGTATGAATACTAAGGTTTGCCTTGCTTTTGATTAGAAATTTTCATCTCATCCCGAAAATCTTTTCCTGTTAACACCCCTGCAGATACAAGTGTGTTGCTGAGGAAAGTTTGACTATCAGTTTGTTACTATTTTCCAGTGAAGACGGGTTTTAAGGAATTCCAGTCTGGGCCTGTGAATACACGGCACACTGGTAATATGTCACCTTCCCTCTGGGGAGCAGCTACAGGACTGAAGGGAGCGGCATGAAGCTGCAATGGGGGAGGTTCAGACTGGACGTTAGGAGAGGTTCTTCACCGAGAGGGTGGTCAGGCACTGGATCAGGCTCCCCAGGGCAGTGGTCACAGCACCGAGCCTGCCGGAGTTCACGAAGCGTTTGGACAACGCTCTCAGACACGTGGTTTGGTTTTTGGGTGCTCCTGTGCGGAGCCAGGAGCTGGACTCAATGATCTTTGTGGGCCCCTTCCAACTCAGGATATTCTATGATTCTGTGATTCTAAATTCCTATGTTGTGTCCCACTGAATCTATTTTCCTGAGAGTATATCATACTTATTTCAGCTCATAATCAATGGGATGCATGTGCTTTCTAGATTCAGAAGATAATACTAATCGTAATGTTTGATAACAACCACCCGAAGTTCAAACAGGGCTTTGTTAGAGAAAATGAAGAGAAACAAAGTAATTTTGCTGACGCCTTTCCATGTGAGGCCACAACCACACTACCGCTTTCAGAGAACTGCACCTGGGCTGACTTCAGTGGGCTTGTGTGGGTACAGATGGCCACCCACACAAAGTCCGTTGAAGGCTCGGAGTCCCCAGTGCTCTGAGTTGTTCTAGGGAGAAGATACCGAACTGTGGTGGGAGAAAGGAAAGGAAACTGTACTGAATCAAGGAGAAAAGAATACGTGAAAGAAAATTCTCACAATTTATAATTCAGGCTGTGGTAGTGTCTGCAGACCCTGTTGGGGTTCTGTTCTAAGATGTATTGTGTACCCAGACAGTGACACGGCTATTTGAGTTGGATAAGATGGCCGTAAGAATGGAGGAATTAAAACTGGAAGTGTGAAGTGCTTTGTCAAATATAGCACAACACTGTTGGCAAAGTAATTTGGCAAAGTCCACTCCCGTGGACAGTAACCGTTTTAACCTAACTGTCTTTGCAAAGCCCCTTACAGCCAACCAACTCTTGCCCTTATTTGATGGCTAGATGAAACAACAGCTTCCAAAGTTATAAAGAATAGGGGATTTTTTTTATCACAGGATGTCACTGCTGTTTACTGTAGAATCAGTACTTAAAAGGTCACTGGAGGTTTTCTTTCTTTACTTCAGTGCTAGATTGGATAAAGTTACACAACGGCTCAGTCATAATGTGTAAGGGGATAAAAAGAATTGTAATTTGAGATAAATAATCTGTTTAGATGGAGCTAAAACTAGGTGACGATATGAACCAATGCAGTTCAGGGTTGGCAGTAGTGATGTGTAATGATGTGATGCCTCTGCACGTGGGGACTCTAGCATGCCATAAAACATTCTGCAGCTCAGGGAAGTGTCAAAATGTTCAGAATAGCATGATAATTATGTGCAACATAATACCTGGATTTTGGTATACATAGTTAAATGTTGAATTCTGAACAATACCAAAAATATTTACTGAAGTAAGACTATTCATGAGGATGTAAAGACCTTCAAGATTTTTTCCCTAGTCCTTTCTTAGATTTCATGGTGTTGATGTCCACTGTTATTGATCCATCATAAATTTACCTAAAAACTATTGAAGTGAACTTGAAATTATGATCATAGGGGTCTTCCATGAATGTTACTTTGCTAGATCTGCTTGAAAGCAACTACAAAATCTGGACTAGTAGTTGCACGTGGTTTATAGTGGAAACTAAGTTAAAAACTCTTCAGTTTTCTTCTAAGGACACTCCTCTCTCATTCTCTCTGAATGTGGGAGAACCCAAAGGATTCTTCTTTCAGCAGCATTAAACTGAAATATTTAACATGGCTGAGAAACAGAAGAATCAATTTTTGAAGTTTGTAGAACTGCAGAAAAATACTCAGCTGAAATATATTTAAAGCTGTGTATTTATCATGCAAACCAGCCCATGGCATATGAAAACCCACACAATGTACATAATTTTGTACAAGTGCAATGACATCACTTGTGTGCGTCTGACCCCAAAGAAGTTTTATCACTCATGGCATTGGTATAAGGTCTGTTTCAAAAAAAAGTTTTGAATTCCTTTGTAATTTCAATAGTATTCCTTTGGCCATCTTTCATTAGCTCAGCCTGACGGTTCCAACAGACCAATTGAATTAATTTTCCCTCAGTCTTTTTGCTCATGTCTTCATTCCCCAACCATAATTAAATGCATCATAATTGTAGAATATTAAGACTAAAATTTTCAGTAAACAAAGAATGAACGTGTGCTTTCAGTCTCCTTTAGTCAGAGAATTTTTTTTTCAGATTCTTTTAAGAGCTTCAACACCAAAGAAGAATATTTATACTATGGAAGAAATCCTGTTGCATTGAAGTTTTCGCAGTGTTGCCTTTAATTGGTCAAAGATTCCCCATAAAATTCTGCTAAAATATGTGGATAAGACTGCAAATTAAACTGATTGTATGGCTTACAACACTGAAAAAAGGTAAATCATACAATTTAAAAATTATTATAACCATCGTGATAGAAATATGAATATGACAAGTTATTGATCTGCCTAAGAAAATAGATAAATATAATTCAAGCTATAGATAAAATAATTTTTGAGGGAAACCAACATGTAGAGTTTCCCTGCAGAAGATGGTTCTCGCTACAACTTGCTGCTGTTGTGTATTAGGAAGCAAAAGCACACAGAAAGTATTGTAAATCTCTGATTAAATTAATTTCCCTTTATTTTTTCCTTGGGTAAAATAGTCTGCAATATATTTCAAATAACTTAATGCATATTTTTTGTTAGAAAGGAATGAAATGTATCCATCAAAAAACACACCAGAAGACAGTTCACAGTATTGAATCTTTATAGCTTCCTCAATTGGCACATGCATGGATCTTCACCTAAATATCTCCATTTCTGTTTGTGAGACCTTATGTGGTATACTTCTTCCCTTTCATATGATCAGATTGTGGTAAAATTAACAGTAAGATATGGACAGTGTATATCATAGTATGAGTGACAAACCCATAATTGTATTTTTCTCGTGTATGCTCTTATAGTCCACATATGCATTCTAGAGTCATTTCTGCAGTTGACTGTGCTAAATCTCATTGAGTCAGCCATAATTATTCCTAAGCTGAGACTTTGGTATCTAGGATGCATAATTTAAGATTCTGAGGATAAACCAATGCACCTATTGATTGCATTAAGGAAACTAAATGATCACTTACCAGCAATTCCAAAAACACATTAGCAGTGTGATTTAAATTGTTTTGAAGTCATTTCTGGATTGAATCAAAGTACATACCTAATATATTCTCTGAATTGGTGTGGAAACTGCAAAGGACTAAATGAAACACAATTATGTGTTGTGCCCTATTAGAATCTAGTGTCCACCCTCAAGCAGGATCAGTGCTGGGTGAGCTCAACACAATGCCTTTGGGATTACACCACATACAAAAAGAGTCTTGGTGGAAGAGTATCGAGAACACCACTTACAAAGGAAAATTTTTAAGGAAAAAAGAGAAAGACAGCTATGACTTGATCGTGGAGTGACAAAGAGCATAGAAACTCCTAGACAGAAAAACAGTAAAACTGATGGAACAGAGTAATTCACTCTAAGTTAAGTTTTCTTTTTTTTTTTTTCTGTTTTTGAAATCTTGTTATTTCCTGGACCTATTTGGTTCACTTGAAGAAACGCTTTTGATGAACCTTCATCATTTGGTTGTATTACACAGGTCACAGTACAGAAGTAATTCTGCTGTAAAAAAGTCACAAGTATTATGAAACATGGCCAAATCCCAGAAAATTATGAGAATACAAATTAAATTAACAAATGTAAGTGAGAGCTCAAGAAGAATGATTTGAACTGGCTGAAAGTTCCCCCATTTTTTAAGCTGATATGTATTTTGCTGATAATCTGCTTTATAACTAATTGTAGCAATTAAGTGTATCCAGAATATCACATTAATTTATAGGCAGCTTTAGGGTAAAGCTGGAAATAAAGATACTTCTTTTTTTCCCAGATATGCAAAAATATGTATGTGGTCATGAAGTTCTGGACATGTTGCTGATACAATTATTGGACTTGAAGCCTAAAGGTCTCGTGCTTAGCTGGACCCAAACAACTGCTTTGTACTCCATTTACAAGAATGTTTGGCATATACCTCTTGTATCTTTGAACTCTGATATTTTCTGAAGTTTGTCTTTGAGCTGGGAAGTTTTAATATCTCTGTATTGTTTTAATAATTTTCCCTAGTGATCTTCAGATATAAAACCTATATAGCATGTTCCATTCTATCTTGTTATTTTCTAGACCTATTTTGGTTCACATGAAGAAACACTTTTTATGAACCTTCATAATTTGATCGTACTACATGAGTCATAGTGCATAAGTTAATAACTTTGTCATAAAAGTAGTCTGATTTTCTGCACTGCTGAGCACTCCTGAGTTTTGAATTAAGTTTTTCAGAACAACTTTCCCAAAAGAGCAGAATGTCTAGTTCTCATCATAGAGAAATATCTGTTCTTCTGTACATGGCACAGGTCTGATTACCATTATTTCCCTATTTTTGGAACCCTGATTGTAGCACTCAGAGGGAGATTTGGGGTTAAATATGGTTTTCTACAATCCTTCCTTCAAAAAAAGGGAACAGATAAAGCAGGTCAGACTCGCAGCAGCAAGTTATGTGATGTTGTGAAAGAGCTTAGCAGCAGTTCATATTTATTTTATTAAATCCTCAGTTTTAAAGGTGTTTTGGATTGTCTCAGTATCCTTCTAAGTATGAAAAATATATATATTCTTTGTCTTTCTTTCCCTGAATGGGAAATAGTTTAATTAGGAAATGGTGTTTAACTTTGGCTGACTTGGTCTCTGTATGGAACAGAACTGGGCAGTTTTTTGTGTACATATGAAAAAGTTGTTGGTATTGTCTATAGTCATTCTTCTAAGCAATAATTTGTTCCATCTTGTCTGTCTGCCACACCCCTGAATTCCCCCACTGGTGAAGTTACTAGTAAAATAATATAAAATAAAAGAACTGAGTCTCAGTCCAAGCCTAATACAAGGCCATACAGACAAGAAGCACCTGTTCTTTCAAGCAGCTGCAGCCAGTTTGAGGTGAAAGCAACTGCTTAAGGTGAAAGCAGCTGCTTATGCTTAAGGTGAGTGATAGATTCCTGCAGTCCAGTTCTGCCAAATTATATACTCCAGAATATCAGTGTCAAAGAAAGCTCCAGCTTTCCCTCAGATACTGCCTGGCTGGAGTTTTCACAAACTGATGTCTGAGATAGGGGACAGTGTCTTAGTTGTGATTCCATAGTTTCTTCTGAGAATGTCCATCATATATTAATCTAGCAATGGGTTAACCTTGGCTAGCTGCCAGGTGCCCACCCAGCCGCTCTCTCACTCCTCCTCTTCAGCAGGAGGGGGAGAAAATGAGAGGGAAGATCTTATGGGTCAAGGTAATAACAGCGAGATTGCTCGCCAGTTACAGTCACGGCCAAAATGGACATGACTTGGGGAAGATTAATTTAATTTGCTACCAATTAAAAATAGAGTAGGATAGTGAGAAACAAAAATAAAAACACCTTTCCCAACCCCCTGTCTTCCCAGGTTCAACTTCATTCCTGACTGGGATGGGGAATGGGAAACAGGGAATGGGAGCTGCGGTCAGTCCCTAACGCTGCGTCTCCGCCACTCCTTCACGGTCACTCTCTGCCCCTGCTCCACATGGGGTCCCTCCCACGGGATGCTGTCCTTCCCGAACTGATCCTGCGGGGGCTTCCCACAGGCTGCAGCTCTTCCAGAACTGCTCCCATATGGGTCCGTACCACGGGGCCCATCCCTCAGGACCAAACTGCTCCAACGCGGCTCCCCCACGGGCGGCAGCTCCCGCCAGGCCTCCTGCTCCTGCGTGGGCTGCAGCTCCAGCCCGGGGCCTGCTCCTGCGGGGGCTCTCCGTGGGCCGCAGCATGCATATTTGCTCCAGTGTGGTGCTCCATGGGCTGCAGGGGGATGGCCTGCTCCACCATGGTCTTCTCCACATGGGCTGCAGGAGCACCTCCTCCCCTCCTTCTTCACAGACCTTTGTGTCAGACGGGTTGTTTCTCTTGCATTTTTCTCAGTCCTCTCTCCCATAGCTGCTGCACAGTATTTTTTACTTTTTCTTGAATATCTTAGCACAGAGCTGACACGAGTGGTGCTGATGGGCTCAGCTTTGGTCAGTAGTGGGTCCCTTTTTGAGTTGGCTGGAATAGGTTGTGTCTGACGTGTGGCAGCTCCTAGACTCTTCTCACAGAGGCCACCCCTAGAGTCCCCCACCCACCACCACCAAAACCTTGTTACGTAAACACAATACAAATCTTTATTTGTATCATTTTATATTTGTCCTTCTAAAGACACACACAAAACATTTTAACCAAAAATGTCAATTTTTACTGACAAGCAATGATAGGCATTTTCTTTTTATTAAATAACCTCTCAAGGACACACACACACACACAAAAAAAAAAGAGCATTCAGAAATGATTGTAGTAAGAACAAGTCAAAACTAAAGTGAAAGTCAAGTGGTCAGATGTTACATTCTTATGACATACCTTAGCAAATCTACTTTGATTTGAAATAACATGAACTTCTTTTTTCTCAATTTTTCAGAAAAAGATCTTATGGGATTTAATCAGATGCAGAAGAATGTGGCTATCTGCATTGAACAGAATTATATACAGTCTTTCACTGAAATTGGCATGAGAACTTCTCTTAAGTGATGTAGGCTTACAAACTTATATAGCTCCTATTTTGAAAGATGATAACATCTCATGCTTTGAATCTTCCATCTCCAATTTCAGACATTTTTGAAAGATGATTTTCATCAAGTTCTTTATATCTGGATTCTGAATATCATATTAATTTAAAGTTTATTTAGTCATCCAAATAAATTATAGGAAATAGCTAGTCATTCCCGAATACTTTGATATTAATTATTGAATACTAAAGTAATTATTCAATACACAAGACACAAACAAAAATATAAGCATTTCATAGTAAAGTTGTTAGGAAGCTTTTTAAGCAGTATACTAACAATTAATTTTATCCTAAAGAATTCATTTTATTAATGAACATTTTTGATGTCACTAGCTTCCACCTGAAACTGAACGCCCCTGAAATTTATGCATTTGGAACAATAATGTTCCTTGTTTCCAGATCCTGAAGGGAATGTGAGGTTTTGTAGCATGGGAATTTTGTATGCAACTGATGCTTTATAGAGGTTTATTTGTTTTATTATATTCCTACGATAAATGTTTAAACAGAACTGTATGCTATGTATGATGTAACAGTTTTTCAGACTGAACAACAGGTTGATGAAATTGTCAACCGCTTCATCAGTTTGTTGATTTGCAAAATAAGTAGTTGTATTTGAAGTACATTTCTGCCAGTACATTTTCTTTGGCTTGCCTTTGCATCCAAGTATGTATTTTCTTTTGCCTTCTCTTTCACATATAAATGGTTTATCAAAGATTTATGTTATACTATTGCTATCTTACATCTCTGAATGCTTCTAATTGCTCTTTTTTTCCTGCATATGAAATGACATCTCTATGATATAAAAATAACTGGCTCAGGTTTATAAACATTTCTCATTTAAAAAAAAAAAAAAAAAAGTAATCATTAAGTTTTTTTTTCATCAAGCAACAAAAAGTTTTACTTACAGTTCAAAGGAGAATTAATTTTGGTTCACCTTTAGATAAGGATATGCTTCTGCATATGATTACGCATCAGTTGTTTGAGATCACTTTCCTCGTGCCAGTCAGCTCAGCCCAGAATCAACATTCTGAATATCTAACCTCATACTTAGTCACCAGAAGGCTCAGACCTGCAAGCTTTTATATACCATAGTACTTCGGATGAAGCCTGCAGGTTTTCTTCTGGGAGTAAGACTGCATGTATGTTTAATATTTTTGAGATATCAACCTTAAATGTAGGTTTTTCTGGTGTTGTTTATATTTCATCTGTTTGTCTCTACATTCTCACATAGAATGGGATGGATCACCTGCCAGGTATGTGGTCTGGGATTTAATAAGTCTCTATGTCATTCCAACAATATAAAGCATTGAATAGGTGTTAAGTGTTATCTGAAGTAACCTTGAAGTAGTCTGCGCATCTGCTCTGGAAACAAGATTTCCCAATTGAGATCAATGAGATGTTCTGCTTGAAAAAGAGGGACAAATTCTCCATCTGCTCAGATCATGGTGTTCATGATGTATGAGCAAGTATCAGCAGAGTTGTCTTAAAACAGATGGAGATCTGTGCTAGGTCTCTTTTTCCCCTCCTCCAAAATTCCCCTTTTGTGGGAGGTGATTTCCTTTGTATAAAGCTGCAAAAAGCACCTTTACCATCTAACGGGAAGAAAGTCAGAAGAGTTGAGGAGAACGAAAAAAAATGAAGAAAAACAAAAAAAAAAGAAGAAAAGATTGTACCCACGCATTCCTTAAAGTCAGACCTGGACTCAGGGAGGGCAATAATCAAAACTATTCTGTGATCTTTGTTTTCAGGGCATGAGCAGTGTCTCCAGTAATCTTAGCATCTCTACTGTTACAGCATATCTGACAACAGCACATCAAAAGCACCGAGCTTCAGTAATGTTGCAAGTGTACCTGTTTACTTTGAGCAGCTCCAAAGCAGCATAATTGTGAAACCTGAAATAATGATTTGTATCTAAATGAATATGCAGGTTAGGGAAGCAGAGCAGAGAACAGCTCTCTGCAAATTATGAATAAAGTAGGAAGTGGGTGATCAGCTGCTGCAAATCTTGTTGCAGGTTCTTAGCAAATTCTCTGTAAAAACCAGAAAGCTTCCCAGATCTTGTATGAAGAAATGGTGACATGTTTTGCAGTAAAACTGAAAAACAGTATTGCATTTGCAAAGTCGCTCAAAAGCATTTTGTTTTATAAAATAAATGTTTCTTTCAAAATGCAGAACTTTTGACCAGTAGTGTAACTGCTTGAAAAATCCTGAAGTCTTTTATCATTAAAAAAAAAAAATCATTAAATTGTGAAGTGTAAAATTCCAGGCATTTTTCTTGCAGAATGTTTGGAGTCTCCTTGCAGCAGCTGATATTGTCAGGTTTTCTTTACATTAATAAAACTGGAGGAGGATGACACCTCATCAGTAGCTCACTGCATCAGGCATCAAAGGGAACAAGGGTCTTTCCAAAGGATATAGTCTAGACCAAAGAAAGAGAGAGATAGTCTACTTTTTAGGATATGAAGTGAAAAAAATAGTTTTTCCCGTCTGTGCAAGAGAATGCCTTGTTATGGAAGGGATTTTCTTTAATATGTATATTGTTATACCTATGGTGAAGTAGGCACGATGAGAGTGAATTTGAAATGGAAGTTAGTGTGGTACACATGTTCAGTTTCAGTTTTGTTTTGTATGCAATCTTCAGCTAGAAATTTCTGGATTGAGGCAATGGATGGCCTAGATGCTACAACCTCATACCTTAAACATAATTCAGAGTTAAGTCCTTGCAGTTAAGGTTACAAAAGCTGCCTGGACATGGTCCTGGGCAACCTGCTTTAGGTGTCCCTGCTTGAGCAGGGGGGGTTGACCAGATGACCTCCAGAGGTCCCTTCCAACCTCAACCATTCTGTGATTCTGTGAAGTCGACTGTGTAGAGAATGGAGGACAGGTTAATGCATTTGCAAGAGACTGCGTTGCTGAGGAGATACACTTCAACTGTTCTGAGCTAACAGGAATTTCTTAAGCACTAATGACTTCGAGAGCAGGTATACATTTTTGCTACAGTCCAGCCAAGGCGTGAGAAAAATACAAATAGCTGGAGCCAGGTCATCACCTGCCAGGATGGGACAGCTTCCTACTTCATGCGTGATTATCAAAACTATTATTTCTTGTTGTTGCCAATCAATAGCTTAGTGCCAAGGAATCACATACAAGTTGAATTTATCAGCAACTTGTACCTTCAACCAATAGGTGTTGAACTGTAGGTGTGAGTGCTTAAAAATATTTTTTTTCTTTGACTGCTTCTGTTCTGGTCAGTTTGATAATTAGGTACTGTTCTTGATCTGTGTGCCAATCTCTCATCCAAGCAAGGAGACACCCTGGTATTTAGGGAGAGGATAAACAGAGACATGTCGGTTCAGCTTTGTCAGCATTGGAGCCTATACCATCATTGTACATGAGTGCAGTTTATCTTATGAGTCTGAAAAGGACTGGAGAGAACTGGTCCTTGCTGAAGTACTGGTTCCCATCAGATTCCTGTCTCAACTCAGTGCTGCTTGTTGCATTTGTTCTTCCACTACGGACTCCAGGCACTGCTGGAGTTTCCCTCCAGGGTCTGCTATACCTTTCTGGTATCAGTATCTCGGGACTGAGTAATGCAGCATTTCAGGACAGTCACAGAATATTTTTAGCAAGATGAGAATGGATATCTTTTTCTTATCCTGCCTTGAAACTTGTGTGTGACCACATAGAGTACATGGGTTCCAAGCATTTGGGTATATTTGTTTTTTTTTTTATTGTTGTTGTTCATTTGGTTGGTTGGTTGGTTGTTTTTTGTTTTTTTTAATTGGTTTTTCATTAGTTTCTCTTTGAGTTCACACAGGAAAAACATGGAAATTACAGAGAACTGTTATACTCAGCTTGATTTTGTCTGAGTTTGTTGAACACAGAATATCTGGACACAAAGGGAAGATGGGTTCTTTCTCTACATGTTGTGTTAGCTACTGAAGATATGTCAGTTTTTCTCTCTCGTGAGTAAGGAATGGCAAGGGTCACGGAATCACAGAATCACAGAATGGCTGAGGTTGGAAGGGACCTCTGGAGATCATCTAGTCCAACCCCCCTGCTGAGCAGGGTCACCTAGAGCACATTGCACAGGATCACATCCAGGCAGGTTTTGAATATCTCCAGAGAAGGAGTCAAAGTCACAAGTTTCACATCAAGACAACTTCAGTGTCCTGAACTTCTGACGAACAAAGGAACAATTCTGCAGGAATGCAGGTGACCTCTTGGTCGCTGCATGTATAGAAGTTGTTTGAGAAGGCTCCCCAATCACACAGGAGAACTGCATACAAAGTTCTGTGCACAGTGCTGCTGTGAGCGCTAAAGTCCTATGAATGATTAAAGACATTGATTATCACAATTAGCAGAAATACCTGGTACTCTTTATGGACAGTTTCTATGGCAAGTTTCTCTTAGCTGCTCTACAGCTGTACAGGTTTTGAGGAACTCTTTCCTTTTCATCCATTCTTTCACTTCTTTGTTAAAAGGTTCAGTTTCCGCATCTGTTTCTTCAGTGCTGCATAGCATGTGAAAAAGCTGAGACCCAAGAAAAGAGAAGAGGCCATTTGGAAACTGAAGTGTTAGTGGCGAAAGCTACCACGCAGTGATGGTCCGTCACACTGTTTCCGGTGGTGAGAGTGCTTTGGGTGTACGTGAACCCAGGACGTAGTTTCGATTTAATTTCTCATTCAGAGTGTCCAGAGCTGACTTCAGTTCCAGTACCAGCACAGAACCTTTCCGGGTCCTTAGAGTACCAAGCCTATGAGACACAAAAAGAGGGAACTGGGATCAAAATGAAGTGCTCAATTAAAATAAGAAACAAAACACTGCTGAAACATCATGATAGCTGTGTCTCTGTGAGCCTGATTATAACACCCTTTCAGTACTGAGTGTTGCCTTTCTATCTAACTCATCCCATTATTTTCAGTATTAGAATTAAAGCATTTTACACCCACAGCAGTCTCAGTTAGTGTAAGTGTAGGTAATTACACCTCTAAATGCAGGCAAGAGTCAGTTCTATAGTTAGAAAATAAAAAAGCAATGTTTCCATTATCATGATGATCATTCAGTTATTGCTAGATTCCAGCAATGTACATAGATAAAAAGGGACAGGTTGTTCAGCCCTTATACTTAAAAATAAGCACTTAATCAAAAATACATCTGGTGTCCTTTCCTGGCTCTGTTTCCTATTGCCTGGATTTGGCTCTTCAGAGACATCAGTTGAAAGAAGTATTATGCACAGGACTGGGGCAGAATTTTTACCTTAGTCCTATAAACTAATCACAGTGAAATAATACTGTATGATGATATAATGCATGCATGCAATCGTGTGCAATTTTTTTGTGCACATATGCAACACTGTATTAGGGCGACATAAATATACCCATGGAAAAGCTGATATAGGATTCACTATTACAACACAAACATTTGAGAGTATAATTAATACCAGTTAACATGGCTTCTACGAAAACAGTCTTTCTGCCTTCATTCTTTAGTTAGAATCTGCTTGAAAGAATTCAGCTGCAGATAAATGCTCAGATTGTCAATGCTATTCGTCTTTATCAGACTTTGGAGCATTAGGAGATAGTAGCTGATAAAGTCTGTATGAATAAAGACTCTGAAAAGTTAAATAAGAACACAGTCCTCGGAGATCAGATACAAGGAGAGCACAATCATTTGTAATCTTGGCTCATTTAAACAGTGTCTGACTTGACTCAAATGCAAATATACGTGTAGAACACAGAAATAAATATAAACCATTCCTGCTAAATGAGGTAGTGTAATGCCTTGGAAAAAAAATCTAGACATCAGAGAGGATAAACAACTTAACAGTTAAGTAAGGACAATGTTGTCACAGAAAGGTCTAATGAACAATGATTTTGAGACTGTAACCCTAATTTTCTGGAGTCTTACCCTT
Source organism: Anseranas semipalmata (assembly GCA_013399115.1). Classification (NCBI taxonomy): domain Eukaryota; kingdom Metazoa; phylum Chordata; class Aves; order Anseriformes; family Anseranatidae; genus Anseranas; species Anseranas semipalmata. The sequence continues at coordinate 123,458 of VXAA01006015.1, forward strand.
AAGAAATCTTCATACAGTTAGAAAGTTTGGAAAAAAAGCTTTTTGCTAATGGTCCTTAGTTTGATATTCAGCTGTCTGCTTCCTTAAAGTTGCTGGCCTTTAAGCACTTTGCTTCTTGCCTTCTCCACCATGAAAATGGGGAGAGAGGGAAAAAAAAAAACTTTTTTCGTTGCCAGAAACTTAGGTATTTTATCTGTTGTTTTCCCTCAGTCTTACATCTTTGCCAAAACAACCACAATTTGTTCAATATCTCCAGGAATTTGTATTTTCTAGAGCTCTAATCATTCTAACTATTCTTATTTGGGCTCTCTCTAGTTGGCACACATTATCCCTGCTGTAGCCTCCTCAGTATTAGGTGAAATGATTATTTCACATTATTTTGGGGCTAGATTTTTGAATATAATTATACTTTTGACTTCAACGTTTTATGGTCTCACATATTTTAATCTCATCATATCTTAAACTGTAAGTGTCTGATTCTGGATTGTGAACGTTCCTTAAAAAAACATACCAATGAATTCACCTGTGAAATCAGCACTGTTGGGACTTTTAGTATTTTGCTGTTTACGTAATGGTGGAACTTAACTAGTTTCAAATTTGCTGTTATTGACGTGTACATTGATAAGTTGTTCCAAAGAGCCATGAATCCCACTTATCCATAAACTTTTGAGTTCCTTGTTAGTAAGCAGAAAAATGTCAAGGCTCAGTAGCTTTCATCTGATTTCTGTGTGATGTCAGGGGGCCTTCTAAGCTATGGATTCTCCTTCTCCTCTCTACCCCAAGGATCAGTTCTTTAGTATCTTCATGTCCAGGCTGACCCACTCAGTGCACGTTACAGTTATCCATCTCCCTTACATTTCTGCACATTGGCCAGACTGCTTTCTTGTTCTCTTTTCTGCTGTCTGGATACTGGCATAAGGAGCACAATAAGCACATAAAGATAAACGTCAGGAGCTTTCAATAACTGGAGGATAGCAGATAGCTGCTTTCCTTAGGTCTTGCAGGTCTTACATGTTGATCAAGGAAACTACCCTCCTGTGCTTAGATATAAAAGAGCTACCACGGCAGTGGTCAAACACTGGAGCAGGTTGCCCAAAGAGGCTATGGTAACTCCACCCTTGGAAACAGACAAAACTCAGCTGGCCAAGGCCTTGAGAAACATAAGCTAGTGACCCTGCTTGGAGCATGAGCTTGGGCTAGGTGGCCTCTAATGGTCCCTCCCTGCCTAGGTTGTTCTAGACTTCTGTGATTCTTGGCAGCATATTCTGATTATAATGTACTTACGTGGGGACAAGGAGAGACTGGAAAAAAATCCATGGAAGAGAAATTCTTTGTGAATTGTTAACATGTAGAAACCACATTTATCTCAGGAGGCTTTTAAAATCACAGTAGTTAGAGACTGTGAGGCTATCAGGAAGCACCACTCACATATGCTTTTCCAGCTCCAAGCAGCAATGTCTGGCCACCATTGGAGATAGGATACAAGACCAATTCAGTTTGTTCTGGTATTCTTTGCCTAAAAATAAAGAAAACCAACCCAGTATGGCAACTTGCCTGCCACATTCATGTCTGTTAAGTAATGTGAAGACGTAAGAATAACTCTTGCTCCTGTATTCTGCCTCCAACAGTGATCTGAAGTGGAGAAATGGGGCACAGACCATTTATTTTGTCCTGTGTTTTATTGTGTAGCGGAATAGGCTTCAAGCTCCTCATTGTGTCTCATGATATTGTTAAAATAACAATGGCATCATCCCAAAAGGGACAGGTAATGGGATTCTTAGTGTTTTTTGTGCTTGCATCATGGATAAATAAAAGATTCTGTTTTAAAAACTTATGGAAAGAGAATCTGTACAAGAACTTGTACCATTGAATATCAGACTCCCAAACAGCTAAAGAAAGCTCTTTCAGTAGTCTGACTAGCTTTCACGTCTAGATATTAAGCATTACTAAATATCTGTTGTTGTTCTGTGTTTAAGACACTTTTTTTTCCCAATGCTTTTAAGATTTTTTTTTCTTGACAAGATTATGATCTCCACTACACAGGTATGAACTTGAAGAAAATCTCCAGAAGACAATGGGGTTCTTTTTGATTGTTATTGGTTTAACTGAACTGTTAATTTGCTTTTTTCTTCTGCTATCCTCTTCCTTAGATTTTGCTCCATACAGCTGGGGACAATCCCTTCTGGGTAGCTTTTAATCCACTAATGATAGCTGAAACACAATTCTAGGCTTGACATCATGGCATCCAGGCAGTGATTTCATTTGATTGTGTGAATAACTCCTCTGAATGTGAACTCTCAAAGCAATAGCTACTATGGTTTGGGTTGTGGCTTGTACATGGTGCATGAGTTCGGCACTGCACACACACACACCAGCCTACTCATGTAATTATGGCTGCTGTGTTTCTGGTGCACTGCATCATCTTGTTTTTAAGACTGCACCTGTTTGTTGAGGTTGTAGCTTCCCAAATTGCCACTTTTCTAGTATGGGCTTGCTAGTGTAGAAAATTAAGTCCAGCCTTTTACAACTTACATTACAAATCTATCTGAAGGTGTACAGAGATCTGTATAGCTTTTAATCAATGCCAAAATGCCTTTTCATTTCTCCTCCCTTCCCTTTAAACTTTGTCTCTGAGCAAGGAAAACTCCAGCAAGACTGCACCAGTGCTCATGTGACACTTTGCAGCTGATCTTTGCAAGAAAATTGTAGAACTAAATGATAATTTGAAAGCACAAGAACTTACACACTGGGCAAACTGACATTTTTGTGTCTCATTCTATAAAGACATTTTCAAGGCCTGCTATAGCCAGTAAGTTCTTCTAGGTAGAGCCTCTCTCCTCTGGTAAGATAAGACAACAAATATATCTAAGAAACAGGTTCAGAGAATATATTTGGTATAGACAGTGTGCAATACTGACATTTTATCCTAATACTTAATGTAAACGGTGAGCTTTTTATTTTCTATCCTTCTTGAGCTATTTGCTTGATTAATTATTCTGTCCTGGTTTTGTTTTTGTTGTTGTTGTTTCTTCAGGCCCTAAAAATGAAGCTTTTAAACAGACAGCACCCTCCTCAGCGGCAGTCTCCCCACCAGCACCTCCACCGCACTCTGCAACGCAGCTGCCACCTCCTCCACCAGCCTCTCACCCATCCCTGCAGGCCCCAGCAGCTCCCAGCCTGCCTCCCAGAAACATCAAGCCCAGCTCTGAAACAATGTAAGTGAACATAAAACACAAGATCTTTCATTTTCTCTCCTTTTTCTGCCTATTACTTTGCTCATGTAGTAGCCTGCAAAGACCATCTCCCAGGTTTCTGGGTGTAGTGAGCTCTCACGCTACTATGCTTGTCCTACCCTTTCCTTGGCCTGTTTGGATATGTTTTTTATTAGCTTGGGCCCTCCACTTATTTAGTTGTTTCCCTAAATAGTGTTATCTGTAAGAACACTTTTACTGCCCTGCTGGTGAGGGGGTAGAGGACGGAGCAGACAGACACCCAGCTGGGTTTTATACTCCAGAAGGGTACAGAGATGTCATGCTTTTGCAGAAAGTATGCATTTTTCTCGTGGGGAAGGAGTCAGGAGGGTCAGGCCCCACCTGATACCCCCACTTTGCAGCCTTGCAAGCCTGAGGAACTGAGCTCAGCGCTGGTTGCGAAACCGCACCACGGGATGCGGCGTGGCCTGCCGCGATAATATTAGAAGCCTCTGTCACATACCGGTCTCGTTTCTCCGTCCTTCTTCGAAAAACCTCGTGCACATCGGGAACCCTCCAGCGGCGAAGAGCTAAAAGCACTTCGGTCTAGCACGAAACCCCTCCGGAAGCAAGTGGCGGATAAACAGCGAGCCGCTCTCCGCCCGGCGCTCACTGCAGCCGGCGGGCAGCGAGAACGCACGGCAGGCCGCAGCGCACCGCGCCCCAGGCGGGCACCGGCGACGTGCCACCGCCGGCCCTGCGCGGCCCTGCGCGGAGCTC
>VXAA01006015.1:127435-153597 GCA_013399115.1 Anseranas semipalmata
GTCGGGAGCTCGGCCCGTTTTACGGTACGAGCTGCCGGTGCGCTGCTCTGCCGGGGGCAGTCAGCCCCGGTTTTCATTCAGCCGCTACAAGGCATTCGGAAGTTAAAGGTTCCCGGTGTTATTCCCAGCTACGTCTTCGACTTCTTCCGTCTCCCGGTTTGGCAGCGCTTTTAAACCTAACACCAGAGCCCTTTTACCTGGCCTAACCCTACGCCACAGTTGCTCTTGTCCCTTGTTTAGACTTTAAGCCGTACAAGTCAAGGAGCAAGTCTCGGAGCTATATTTAACGTTGCGCAAAAGTCTGGCGTCCCGCTTGTGCATTGTGCGAGAAGCCTGCACCTGCAAAGATGGTTAAAAAGCCCAACAGATTCTTTCCATTCGGTCAGCCCATCTGCCTATTGTATTTTTCATACCATCCTCATCTCCATGGCATCCGAGTGGCTTTGGCTCATTTTCACTCTTTATTCTCAGGATCAAGGTGTCCCCATGTGAAAAAACTAGTCACAGCCAGGAAGAGCAATTCACGGGCAGTTAAGGAGCATATAGGGCTCAACAGAGTGCCCAGACATTGTATAATATAGCTGAAAAAAGCACCAGAAAAAAAATGGTAAATGAAAATGCAATCATAAAATCATCTATAGTTTTCACATGTTCCCTTTTTCATACTTACAGAAGTCCAGACAATGAAGAAAATTATGATGATGTTGAATTTGTTTCACAGGGTAAGATGGGTACGTTTTGAATCTGTAAGCATATTATATTTATAAGATAAGCAAAAGCATATTGTGTTCATGAGTGACTTGTGTAACTAATTATGCTGGTACTGCAGTTTTATGGGTTAAGAAAGTTGTCTCATAACACTAACTGCTTCATAATTAATATGACAGACTCAGGAACTGCTTTAAATACCTCCCCCCCCCTCCAGCCCCCCTTTCTTTTTGTTGCTGTTGTTGCAAATATAGTGGGACTGAAAATTACCAGATTTTAAAATCTGAACCAAAATGAATGCTGTTCTTTCAGAGTTGAAGTTGTGTGCTCTGGCGAAACAGGCATTGTTTTATACATGATTAAAAAATAATAATAATTTCTTGATTGTGCTTTTAGTGTCGCTTTGTGATCTGCCTTCAATAAGAGGCACTGAGCCGCTATGTTGTACCAGGAGCAGCCAGAGAAGCAGATTGCAACACAAAGAATTTCAGTCTGCCTTCTGATCTCTCCTTGGGAGGCATCGGTCTGTGCCAGGCACAGAATGCATCGCTTAGCGTGCTGGCCATCCCTGCTGTACAACAATGTGGGCCATGGAGCTGAAACTGAGCCTGAGCTCTTTCCTTACCTAATTTACCAGCAGAGGAAGGAGCAAGCAGCAGATTTGGAGTTTCTTCTGCAGCCCAGGGCACAGGCTGGCTTAACAGAAAAGCCTTTGGCCACCTTATTCAGCTGCAGAGCTGGTGCAAGCACATTCTGTGTGGTCTGTTCATATTGATTTGTTTTTGTTTTTGTCTTTTTTTTTTTTAACAGTGATTTTCTTGTATAAGTAGGCATTTTCTTTTAAAGCAAATAGCATAGGTAAGTTTATCAATGTCCCTGATGAATCTTTAAAACAAATTTTTCACTTTCAAAAATAAATGGTGAAATATGCTATGTTGTAGGAAACAGCAGATTAAATGAAGTGTTTATGCCAGGTATTTCTAGTTTACAGTGTACTATAAAAACCTGGCAAAGCTCTGATTTTTCACTTTCATATCCTCACTGAAAGCTAGAGCCTACATATATTTCTAGTTAATACCACTGGTGTTATTAGCAGTTTGCAAATAGTTAACATTAGAATGAATTGTTTTTGTACAGCAAAAAAATTAATATCCCCTTTTTTTTTATTTTTTGGTCACATAGGTCCTGGAAATACAGAGGGGGTAAGTGATATCCTCCCTGATAAACTTATCCTTTCTAGTACAAACTCATAAATTTAGTAAAATCACTTCGATGCATTAGAAAATTAATTGCAGAATGAATACAGCATGTTGACAATAAATTGTAGAAACATTTATTGTGAAGGACAGAAATAAAATCGGGTAAGCTGAGCAAACTGGAACTAATTATGAAAGCTGGCTAGACATCAAAACTTGGTTTCAAAAAAAAAAAAAAAACACTTCTATTTCTTCTGACATTTCATTTCATTTCACTGAGATTTTCCAGCAACAAAGGCTCTGTTCTGTTCTGGTAATAAACCACTTGTTTCAATTAAGCACAGGTTTGTATTGGTGTCTTGAAGCACCTGGCTCTACTAGGACTAGGACAGTCTCTGAGTCCCTAATCTGACTCCCATTTAGATCCCTAGCATTCCAGTTTAACTACTGCTAACCCTGGTGCCTTCATCATGGAAGTGCAATCATCAGTGCAGATACAGGCTTTCCAGGACTAACACTGCAATTAAAACATCCTCTTTGGATTAAGCAATGTACGAGTGTGATGGTAACAATCCAGGACTTTAAAGTTGTGATACTCTAAAAGCAGAATTATGGGTGTATGTAGTAACATATAGTAACGTAGTAACTTGATTTGGGAAGATTAAGTGAATTTGGATTTAAATCTTGCTGTAAACATGTTTATATAGTTTGTACGAAGTTTGCATAGCAGGTCCATTTTCTTCATGTCTTTCCAAATGTATTTAGGCCATTGAAAACTAATTTTTTCTTACAGGGCCAAGGAAGTGACGGAGAGATGTATGAAGACATAAATGACATCAGGTAGCAATTTAAAACCCTGTAGCCTATTGTAGCTTTATTACCAAAAGCTTGCTAGCAAAAGTACTTCAGCTGGCACAAAAGTGTGATTCCACTACAGTCCCTGCCAAGCATTATTGTGTTCATCCATTTCACCTAGAGAAAGTCAGACTGTTCACAGGTTATTTCCCACTTAGATCTGATATGCCCTGGGGTGGAAAAACTCCTGTAATAAAATCATGTGATTACTGTGATCTAGATAACACAAAAATCTGGTTTCTGATCTAAGGAACATGTATGAATCACTGTTTGGAATTACAGCCTAGGAGCAAAAGTAAGTTCAGCCCCTAGGTACTATGGTCCCAGACAGATTCTTTTGTTGTGGTTGTTTTTCTTGCTTTCTACATAAATGTTCTTAGAACTCCTATGAGCGACCGGATTTACAGTTCTCATGGCCCAACTCCCCTGGCATATCTGCAGAGCCAAAATATGAACTCTGCTGTCTTCTACCCTTTAGCCCCTCACTTTAAGGACTCTCTTGCCCCACTAGTGTCTAAATTTATGGGATTCACTATATGACAAGATCCAAAGAAATGCTCTAATTTGGAATAAATAGTGTGAAGTTCCTACACCAGAATACTTTGTTTCAGAAGTAGAATGACTGTTAGCAATAATTTATTGTTGAATTCCCTTTGAACATAGCTAATTTTAAAACTATATAACCAAAACAAGTGTTCCTCATTCAGTCTGTATTTTTATTTATAGCTTTTTTTTTTTAATATGAGCGTATCTGTTTAGCAAAAGTACCAAAAAAGGAAGAGAAGAGAGCCTCACTCAATCAGTTCCATAGGGTCTGTAGAGAATAGCAGTTCCAGTCAAACTGCTGGCAGCAACCTGCAAAGCTGTAGCTATAGTTCTAATTACATCGCATGTACCACATCTCAGTACCATCCAGCGTGAAAGTCATGATAGGCGATGTACCCTGGTGTGTTAGGCACACTTACGATGCAGGGCAGAATACTGATTGCCATTTCCAGACCACTGGAACAGCTTTCAATTAGGTTTAAAAAAGCAGCCCAGTTGATAACTCAGGCTTCAGTTCAGGCTTCATCAACCACTGATAGCCTGGGTAAGTATTTAGCAGCTGCAGACAGTGCCACAATACCTACACTGCTACCAATTTCCAAGCTTGCTTACCAAGATTAGCTCAGAGATGTTTGGACATGCACATGCAGAGCCAGTCTCCCTTTCTGGCATACTGTCCTCTTGAAAACAGCTTAAGTTATGTATGTAATGTAAGAGAAAGGGCTGCTTCCTCTATCTGTTGCAGCCACATTTGGGTTTAAATATGTAATTTAGGTTTCACTGGGAGAAGCGTTTTTCTATCACATGTAGTTCTTTATTGACTTTGGGTAAGAAAGCTCTATTGAGGTTTGCTTCACAGCTACAGTCATTCCTGGCAATCCTCTTCTAGGCCATCAAGGGAAAAAGAGAAGAAGTGGGACAAGGAAGAAAAGAAAAGAATGGACCAAGAGAAGAAGGAACAAAAGGAAAAAGAAAAGAAAGAGCAGGAAATAAGGAAGAAGTTCAAAGTAAGCTTTTTGTTTTGTGATCTGGACAAAGACATGTAAGAAGCATTATTTAGCATTGTTTGGTTCAACATACACTTTTCAGCTGGCTGCAAATCTATTTGTTATGCTAGGTAGGTCTAGCACCTGGTTAATTCCTGAGTAAAGGTTTATCTACCCTTTTATGTTTGGCAGAGCTGAGAACAAGGGGTTTTTTCAGTGCTTGTATAATTTTCATTAAATTCCCTTCTCCTGTTCTTTTTATGAAAAAAAAATAAAAATAAAAACATTTCACTTTTCTGTTTAAAACATATTTCCTTCACTAGAATAGCATCAAAAGCCCCTTATAAAAGTGGGAATTGGGACCCGTATACTTCATATTGTTTGCTTAACTGGAGCTGGATGCAACCATATACAGTCCTTAAGAGATTTCAACATTAAATTGCAACACATTGCTATTGCCTTGGTCTCCAGCCCAAAGTGACATCCAGCCTAAATGGAGAAGAATGGAATAGGGTACATTTGTAGGGGAGCTATAGTCATTGTCAAAGCCTAGGCACTAAATAATGAGGCAGTTCTTTCTGCTTTATATCGCTTTTATATAGCTGGTGGTCAGCATGCTTCTGCAGTTTACAAAACCGCCAGTCATTTTCTGTTGACTGATGCCTGTTTGTGATGCTCTTGCTGTTGTCCTTTCGGTTTTATTGTACGTAGTGGGTGGCTTTGTTTTTCTCCCCATCTATTATGCTTCGTACACAGTAAAGCCATTGTGATTCTCCCACATCATGGCCTTGGGCTGCTGAGTTGAAGTGCAAATATTAGAGGAAGATACTAATAGTTAATAGTGGCTAGCTGGTGCTTGCAGGGGGTTGGTCCCAAGTCTACTTTTGAGACCACTCTAGTGAAGTGTAGGCACTAGCATGCTGGAAGCTTTTAGACTGCAGACTGCTCTCTCGTGGACATTAAAGTGTTGTTATTCTTAAAGACAAACAAATGTATTTAAGTACATATTTTCTTTCCTGTTGACACCTATATAGGAATAGATATTCCTGAGATAGCCTATAGTTGTTAATAGCCAAATCCCTCTGCAAGACCACAGATACATTAAAGCCACAGAAGTTAAAATCCAAAGAACTTTTTCTTAATGTGTACTAGAGACCTCACAAGGAGAATCCTGAATTCTAACAAACAGGGTAATCATCTCTTTGGGGGTACTTGTAGGATCATTTATACAGCATAACTGTAAGCACAGAACATTATGTGAAAGACTTATTTATCTTGATGAACATTTACCCATATGAGTAGTTCTACTGGACCTATGTGGGGTTGCCCACAGGAATCAAATACAAATCTGTTCTGTGAGGAATGGCTCCAGAGGTTAGCCTGTTGGTTTTAGTCTTTATATTTCTGTGTTTCTGTCATTCACTTCTCTTTTCATAGCCAGTTACATTCTCTTTTCATAGCCAGTTTAAATTAATAGTTGGGAAGTTGGGAACAGGAGTGATGTCTCTTTATTTGTCTAGAGTATTTTAAATGTCAAGGAAACAAGTAACCATCATTATAGTTATTTTATCTTTTGCCTGAATATTTGGGAAAGAACTCTGTTTTTCCACATCTGTGACTTCTCTTGCTGCTTCTTCTCTGCAGTTAACAGGACCCATCCAAGTCCTTCATCAGGCACGAGCTCGTGTTGACAGCAAGGGAGGGAAGAATGAGCTGACTGTCAAACAGGGGGATCAGATTGAAATCATTCGCCTCACAGACAACCCAGAAGGAAAGTGGCTGGGCAGGATAAAAGGATGTTGTAAGTTCTGCTTCTTCACTGTGTTCCTGAATGTTTTCACTATTAGACAGTGAACATGTGCGCGCATGCAGCATTACAGCAAAGAGTAGCCTTAACAGGGCTTAGTCACTAGCCACCAAAGCAAATAATTACCACAACTAATCCTGCTGTCCTTACCTGGCATGCAGGGCTCAGTTCATAATAGATAGGAAGTTATTGTACAACATAATGTAACATCAACAGGCACTAGAATAAGTTAAGAAAAATGAGAGATAATTCCATGTTATCCTTCAAAGTCACATGAGAATTTGGCCCTGTGCAACTAATGATGTTGGCTTTTTCATAGCATTCTACTAGAAATAAAATGGGTGTGCCTAAAATAGAAGCAGAGAATAAGGTCTTATTTTAAGTGTTTTTGTTTTTGTTCTCACTGATTTCTAGATATTTTTTTTTTGTCTGAAATCTAAAATGTTTCTCTACTTGAATAAATGACATCAGTGGATCCATGACTATGATAAGGAGCTGATGACCTGGCTCCTCGGCTATAGCAAAGACATTAAAAGACTGATTCATAAAATCAATGAAAATCACTAAAATCGGGGAAAGTTATTAAAAGCTGTGGCTTGAATTTTGAGGAGACTAAAATGACAAGTTCAGTAAGAGTTCACACATGCATAACTGGACAATACCAGCTAGGCGCTTTGTAGTACTGGATGTTAGAAGACATTAAAGAAATGTCTTCCATCTGAGGAGAGGATGAGAGAGCTGGGACCAGCCAGCTGCTCTGCTGCAAGTTTCTCCTGAGCCAGTACACTCACAAGTATAACCAGTTCTCTTTAGTGAAGTTTCAGGGACAAGTGGACAGTACAGCTCCAGTGTGTCTACCAACTCAATGCACAATCCATGCAAACAAAGTGTCTGTCCCTCCTTATGTCCTGTCAGAATCTTTGTCATGGACTGCCCTAAAATATGCCACAAGACTGCTGTGGTCCCAAGGTTGACTGACAGAGGGAGATTGCACCAGCCCTGCTCCCTGCAGCCTGCACAGGAAATTCTTCAGCTGTAGCTGAGGAGCAAATAAAGATGAAGTTAACTTGACACCAGCTGAGGAGTCCTTGGGAAGAGATTGGAGACAGATACCAGACTTGTACATATGTGAGCAGATGGAGACTCAAGCTGGGGTTGCTTGGCATGACACATTTCTTTGAAAGTTTTCAAAGATAGTCCAATACAATTCAATCACACTGATTCTGAACCTTCTGTTAAACTCCTCCCTTTACTGTGGGCTTTAAAACTCTCTCTGTTTAATTACATGGTTTCATTCATTTAGATGGATACATTAAAACAACTGTGGTGGAGATTGATTATGATTCTTTAAAAACAAAGCAACAAGTTGCTGTGAAACAACCAGAGAGTGACCAAGAAGTATACGATGATGTTGGAGAGCAGAACAGTATCAGCAGGTATGTAAAAGGAACTTATTAAAGGGAACTGATGAATAACCCCAGTCAGCCTGGATAAGGGACATTTTACAACAACAAAGTAGACTCTTGTCACAAAGCAAAAACAGTGGGAATATGTTCTTATATTAGAATATGTTCTTATATGAGAAACAAGTAACTGAGCTATTCACTCTGAAGTAGTCAGAAGAACAAGATGGATTCTAGAATACAGCATCTATAAGCACTCATCCTCAGGAGGAATCCATGCTATCCATATTATAGCATCACAACCCAAAAGAGAACAAAACACAAAACATGCAGGACTTACAAATCTCCTGGAGGAAGTGCAGTTCTCCCCTCCCTCTCTTTCCTTTTTCTGTCTTTTGAAGTCATATACTGCCTTTTCTAACATGTAAGAATAAAAGACTCCAGAAGCACTCACTGTGCTGGGGAGCTCTTTATCACCCTCACTGCTCTCAAACTATGAGCCTTGCTACCTCTTTCCCTTTGGAGATAAGGGACTTCTGGATGAGTGACTGGAATGGCCTTTAGGAAGAGACTGTGGCTAATGCGGTTAGTGTTTTCTTTAAAAGAAAAAAACTCTCAAAGCCCCTGAAATAGGTATGAGCTATAGTTTTGACTTCATCAGAGTCACAAAATCATCAAATCGTTTGGGTTGGAAGAGACATTAAAGGATCATCTAGTTCCAACCTCCCTGCCATGGGCAGGGACACCTTCCATTAGATCAAGTTCCTCTATGGAACAGTCTCCCATGCATTTGTGATGCAGTGCTACATTGCAGCCTCTCTTATTCAATGTGCCATATTTTTAATGTCAAAGAGATCTGCAGCTAGGAAAGTGCTATCTCCAGCAGATATCAAGTTTACTGGCAGGGGAATATATTCATGATCCCGTGACAGGAGCAGAAGCTATCAGGTGACCCGACATGAAGGTAATACATCTGTTACATGGCCTCACATAAAAGTCTGTTCTGTCACATAATGCAACAAACCAGTGATCATTCTCCATCACATGTCCTGATGTGCAGAATCACATACACTGGGATTCAGATAAGAGATCTGCATACAGGTGTAGAGGATTTCAGTGTGAAGGACAACCATGGAATCATTGAATTGTTTGGGTTGGAAGGGACCTTAAAAATCATCTAATTCAAAACCCCCTGCCATAGGCAGGGGTGCCACCCACTAGACCAGGTTGTCCAGGGCCCCATCCCACCTTGCCTTGAATGCTTCCAGGGATAGGGCATCCACAACTTCTCTGGGCAACCTGTTCCAGTGCCTCACCACCCTCACAGTAAGAAATTTCTTCCTAATATCTAATCTAAATCTACCCTCTTTTAGTTTAAAACCATTACACCTTGTCCTATCACTGCACTCCCTGACAAAGAGTCCCTCCCCAGCTTTCCTGCAGGCCCCCTTTAGGTACTGGAAGGCCACTAAAAGGCCTCCCCAGAGCCTTCTCTTCTCCAGGCTGAACAACCCNGACCCGCTGGCCACACTTCTTTCGATGCGGCCCAGGATACGTCTGGCTTTCTGGGCTGCAAACACATGTTGCTGGCTCACGTTGAGTTTCTCATCAACCAAAACCCCCAGGTCCTTCTTGTCAGAGCTGCTCTCAATCCATTTTCCACCCAGCCTGTGTTGGTGCTTGGCAGGACCTTGCACTTGGCCTTGTTGAACTTCATGAAGTTTGCACAGGCCCACGTCTCGAGCCTGTCCAGGTCCCTCTGGATGACATCCCTTCCCTCCAGCGTGTCGACTGCAACACACAGCTTGGTGTCATCAGCAAACTTGCTGAGGGCGCACTCAGTCCCACTGTCCATGTCACCAACAAAGATGTTAAAACATCACTGGTCCCAAGACCGACCCCTGAGGTGCCCCTGAGGAATGCCACTCCTTACTGATCTCCACTTGGACATTGAGCCATTGACCACAACTCTTTGAGTGCAACCATCCAGCCAATTCCCTACCCACTGAGTGGTCCATCTGTCAAATCCATGCCTCTCCGATTTAGAGACAAGGATATCATGGGGTGACAGTGTCAAATGCTTTGCACAAGTCCAGGTAGATGATGTCAGTTGCTCTTCCCCTATCCACCAATGCTGTAACCCCGTCATAGAAGGCCACCAAATTTGTCAGGCATGATCTGCCCTTAGTGAAGCCATGCTGGCTGTCACCAATCACCTCCATATTTTCCATGTGCCTTAGCAGAGTTTCCAGGGGGATCTGCTCCATGATATTGCCAGGCACAGAGGTGAGACTGACTGGCCGTCTTGCAACACTCAGTCATTACAACTGTTTTTAGTGCTTCCCAGAACTTTAGCTTAGAGACCTGGCTGGAACAAAGGGACTGCAGCTGTATCACTGCTGGGTGCAGATGATCCTCAGCTGCTAGGACATCCCCATGAACTACGGAAACAGCACTTAGGAAGATCTGCATTTGGGCTGGCATTCTTTAGGTAACCAATATAGTTTTGCATCTGATATTTTTGTAGGTTGCTGAATAGCAGTTTCCCTCACTGTGCAATGGTCTCATATCATGGTAATGATAGTCAGAAGAATTACTTCAGTTATTCTAGGTTTTAGGTAATCTAAGCATTAGGTATTCGTTGCAGAAGTATCTCTGGCCAATTCATTTCACTATGGCAAGCATTACAATTAAACACTTCAGACCAAGGAATGTAGGAAAATTCCTTGAATTCAAAAGCAAACAAGAATACTTGCACTGTTCCACATTAAAGTAACAGTTTAAGGTACTTGGATGGATGAATGAATGGCTCAGATTCATTAAATCCTTTAAGTTGTATTTTGACATTTTTGTCTTCTCTAGAGATAAAAAGCATTCTGTTCAGTTCATGAGCATGAATTGTTGGAAGTTCCGAAATACATCAAGATGTTTGAAACCACTGTAGGAATGCCATACTATAAAAAGCCTCTTGACCAAACAGTATTATCTCATTATCAGTACTATTGTTAATATTCCAAAATTAATGAGTGACTAGGGATGCTGTATTTTAGGAGTTGTTGGCATGAGAGTTTAACAAAAATCTTGCTTTGATGTATAAGTTTAAGTAAGTCTTTGACCTGGAAATAATCCCAGTTCCTATGAGCCTATCAGGTTCTTTTACTTTTACTATTAAAACATCAGGCTAATATGGAATCCTTGAAATGCTAGTAACTTGCAGTCAGGGGTTTAAAGTGTCAGCCAGTAAAAGACAGTTATACAATAAATTTGTTTGCTTACCATTTCATCTCATGAAAATTACCTCATAAAGTATGAATCTAAAGGGTGTGGATGCACTCTCAAGTGTTCAGTCAGGTTATATTTTAATTTCCATCAAGTTCAACCTCCTGAGATCCCTTCCAACCTGAATTATCCTATGGTCATAAGTTGTATTTTGTTCTTTAGTTTAACAATATCAACAGACATATAAAATATTTTCTAAATACAATAAATCATTAAAAGCTGTAGACATTGGTTTGCGTATCCTTGAAAGCAAGTGAAAATATCATCAATTTCCAATAGTGTCAATTACCAACAATTAGGGCTAAATGTTCTGCTTATACAAAAATGTGCACCTCTATTGGCTTCAAATATCTGTGTTGATCTATGCAAACTTCCTTCAGAGCTTCACTTACAAAATACTGTGTCCCTTTCCCTTTTGCATTAACTAAAGAGACTATTGATAACTCCCTCTTATTCCCCTTTGAATTCTTGTGAATGACATTTTTAAATATTTTTCTTCTGTTTTGTAATGAACTATTTCCAAGGATAAAAACAGTATTTTTTTCCTGAATTCCTTTACCTGACTCTGTTAAAAGTTAATCCTTCCTCATCTCAGACCTAATTCACTTATGAATTTGATGACACATTTTCTGTAGCATTAGTGAGAGTGCAACTACTATGTAAGACTATAAGACTGTAAGAAATCAGTGTGTGTTGTGAAGGCAGAGAGAAAGAAAAGAACTGGCACATTTAGTTGTTGCCAACATAGAACATGCAAGCCTGTGCCTGAGCTTTCAGCATAGAATTAGGAGTGCTCTGTTGGCAATATAGACAAGGAGTGCCAAAGCCAAAGGGTTTAGAGCTAAGAACCACAAAGGCATGGACTTTTCTTTTTCCAAAGAATGACTGTTTTTCTCTAAGACATCTCTTGTTCTTATTTTTTTCCAGTCAGAGTGGTGGTCGAAATGGAGCTGGAAGTAAGTTCTACATGCACTTTTGGGGGAAGTTTTTTCTGTATACTGCTTACCTTCAAATCCAGACTTCTGCAGCTTCCCAATAATACAGTAATTATCCATAAGCATGCTAAATGTTAGCTAACAGACAACAAACAAGGAAGTACGGTGGCCAAATTCACTTTCTTTCCACCTATGGGAACTTGGATGAAAAAGAAGTTTTGTCTTCACATACTGTGAATCAGAAGCATGGTATTTTACAGATCATTAAGATTTTTTGTGAGAAGGTAAATGATTTCACAAAACACCAAAGATATAACTGGCAAACCATGAACATGACCAAAAATTTTTGTTCAGGAGAAGTCCAGTTCTGAAATAGCCAGTGATATTACCAATTAAAGTTGCATTTTGCTGGCAAAGTTAAGGGGAACTTCAGTTCCAGAAATATTCTAAATTCTTAACCAATATATCTGCAGCAGTTCCACACTGTCAAAAGCACACATTCAAACCTGTTTTCTCTTTGGTAGCACATGTATTTATGTAGCATTCTCTGTTGATCACAAGAGCACAGCTCATCTTCTCAGCTTAGAGTTTAGATACTAGTCATGGGAGAAGCATCCTCTGGCAGTCCTGAATGAAGCTGCTGCCAGCTAAGTACAGATTTCAGTAAGTACTCTGACCACTGGCTGGAATTGGACATGGAAACTGAGCTAGCCTTGCACTGAAGAAGGTGGGGCTCAGAGGTCAGAACTGCCACCAAAATGGAGAGCTTACATTTCACTTGCCTCTGACTTCTGTGGATGAACATAGATGTCATTTGCTGGAAGTATTGGTCTGACATCTTCAATCACCACTAGTCTCAAACAAAAATTAAGAAGTCATCATAACAAATGGGCCCAAATCAGCTATTTAGAATTTTATCAAATACAGTGTAAATACATTTGTTTTCAGTATGC
Source organism: Anseranas semipalmata (assembly GCA_013399115.1). Taxonomy (NCBI): domain Eukaryota; kingdom Metazoa; phylum Chordata; class Aves; order Anseriformes; family Anseranatidae; genus Anseranas; species Anseranas semipalmata. The sequence continues at coordinate 140,104 of VXAA01006015.1, forward strand.
ATGCTCTTGTTATTGGCAGTGTCACGTTTAAATTCTGTGGATGACGTGCCCAACTGGGATAAGGCTAAATTGCTGTTTTAATAAATAGGCTCTGCAGGTTTACAGAAAGGATTCCATTTACAAGGATATTACACAGACTTTGCGGACATTTCTGACACACTGAAGCCAGTAATTAATACTCTATTCAGCAGCATTAACTATAAATGCATTAATTCACTGTTTGATCTGTTAAAGAGATGTTCCCACCTCCTCCTTCTGATCAAGAAATTTATGATGGTGTTGATGATACAGATACTGTTACTAGGTATGTTTTTATATCATTTAAATCATTTGTGTCTTTAGCAGAATGTTATCATTTTGGTTTTTATTGTTTTTAAATTTGACATAATAATTAGCAAGTATTGGGATGATTAGCAAGTGAATATACATCAGGATGGATACATGAATCAAAAAAAAAGAAAAATAAAGGTTCTTTCATCTTTTGGAGAAGTTTCATTTTGTAATTAATTTTGGTATGCCAGCAAAAAAAAAAAAAAAAAGCTGCAATCATGAAAATCCCCAAATAGAATAGCTCTGAAATGAAAACAGCAAAATAAAATGCTAGCTTGCTGAGTAACAACATCAAAGAGGAAATCTGGTAGATGAATATCTATACCTATCTCAATATCTATGAAAGACCTGAAATACATACTTGTAGTTTAGCATTTTAGACAGTAAGTGTCCTCATCTTGTGGTATATACACTGTTGTCATTAATGAGAATTATCTGCATCAATGGAGAATTTAAACTGGAGCTTTTAAAGAGAATGTTACATTTTACATTGTGATAATTGCATGCATACTCCAAAGGTCTGTATCACAGGATGAAGATAAGAATGATACCTGGTCCTGGGGAATCTTGAAGAAGCTAAAGGTCAAAGATAACAAAAAGAAAAGTGTACGAGAAAAAACAACCAAAGTCAATGGGGCAGAAGATAATGGAGATTTGTTGTAAGAGTCTGCTAGGAAATTGCAGTGCACATTAACTAATTCTAATAAAGCAACGATCACATGCTACTAACATGTTCTCACAGCAACCTAATGAATCATGCATCAAATTGCAAATCAGGATGATACTTTGCTGCAAAAAACACTGATCTCCTTTCTTCTCATCTTCATAACATAATTAGTATATTTATCAGCTGCATTTGTTGCATGAGCCTAGTAACTAAAATATAACAACAGATTTTTTTTTTTTTTTTTTGAAAAGCATCCAAATAATGGATCATCTCTTTTCCACTCTGGTGATGCAAGTTTATTGTATCCTCAGTTAAATAGTTATCCTCTATGTTGCTTACCAGTACAGCTGAGGTAAACTGGAAAATCTAGTACCATTAATCCAAATTTTAGGAATAATATACCACAGAGAAAAATGCAAAGGTTGTCCTCTCCCCAGCTTGCCTAGAGGTTAGATCAACGAATGACTTATTTACTACCATCTTTTCTCATTCCGTTCTGAATTAGTTTACTTTGATTCAGTGGTAAAAATGCATTTAGTCCACAAGTATTGCTATTGTCAGCAAAGCTTCAAAATGTCTGGAGATTTCTTGGAGCCCTTGTAAGTTTTTTAAAGGATGTAAATGATGTGAAAACCTATTAATGTGAAATAAATACTTAATGAGCATTTTTTTTTTTTCCAAGCACGTCTCCTTCAACAAAGCAGTTTGGAAAAGGTAATTAATAGTCTATTGTTTTGTATCCATATTGATTCCTGATCCTTTTTTCTGCATGCATTACTCTGTATCATGCTAGTCACAAAAACACATCAAAGGAAGGAAACGGGATTTCCCATTGCTTATCGAGTTCCAGCAAACAAATTTCAAATATTGTGTCTGATTTAGCTACAGACAAGGAGGTACCAATATGGTGCAAGCTTCCTAGAAAACAATTTAATGTATTTTTAAAGAAGTCATGATATTTCTGTTTGAGACATCCACTTGTTCATTTTATTTGACATTAAGTATGAACAGATACACTTGGAAAGAAACGCTTAATAAGAGACTTCAAAAGTATAAAGAGATGCTTTCTGTTATTTTTATCACTTGCAGTGACATTGTAAGATAACATATACTCATAAATATCAGCTCAGCCATGGAATAAAAAGCAAATTCTTCCAAGTTTTGTGGCTGCTGTCTGAGTTGGGTTCTAAACCTTTTATCTCCTACTGAGATTTTTTCCAGCCATGGATTTGATGAGTTGAATAATTGCTGGCTTTCTACAAATATGGTGGATATGATTCAAAGTATATTCTTGGGGTAAGAATTCTTTTCACTGCTTTGGCACTGCAAAGTGGCCTATAAACTAATGTGCGTGATTCATATCCACTTCTAGGCAATGTTACACTGACCAAAGTGCTATAGAAGTACTTGAGTGTACATTAAAATCAAACCCTAACAATATACTTTGATGCAACACAGTGGGAAATAGACTAATTAAAATGAAGATTAGTCTATTGCATTAGCCAACATGTGCTGAAACTTGCTTCAGCTTAAGAAGATTAAAATATCAGTACCTATTATTATTAATAAAGAGTCTTACTCTGAAAAGGTTTGCTGGTATAAGTTTTGCACAGTTACTACAGACAATAAATAACTACATGACTTGCTGCAGTTTCTTGTCAACTTTGCTATACTAGACTGTAACACAATGTATTCACTACTTAAAGATCATGTAATAATTTTGAATCCTTTTAAACATTATTCTTGCAGATTGTGGAGACAGTGACGTTTATGATGATGTAGATTCATCAGACTTCCCTCCTCCACCACCTGAATTCAGGCAAGTGAAAATGGGAATTACTTCTCTGATTAGAAATCTTTAGTACGCCGTTACACATTTTCAAAGTATTTACTAGAGGCAGATTGTATGCTTTATTTGGTGGTGTCAGGTTTCATAGTTCTTGTAACCCTGCTGTTGACAATGGCCTCTATTACGGATTGAAATGGTAATGGTATTAGACTGCAGAATAAATACACATACTTTGAATTTCAACAAATTCGGCCCTTGATGGAGAAGAGGTAGAAATTAATGTGTGACCTAAAGATCCTTCACTGTAGATTCTCTGCATGCAGTCCTTTTCCTGTCAAAATCTGGAGACTCTTAGGACTTGATCTCAGCTGCTACAGTATTTTATGAGAAAAGGAGATAGTGCCCTATGTTATCAGTATGAAACACATCTGGAAGTGTAAAGTTCAACCTGGAAAACTTTTATCTCTGTACCAGGAAGTCACAGCCATCTCTGGAGCACAGATGTGTTATGACCACAGATGCATCTGTGGAGCGGACTCAATATGTCACATTCTGATGTCACTGACTCCACTCAGGTGGAGCTACAAGCAGATGGCACTGCAATAATCTAGTCTGGAGTCATTAAAACAGAGAGATCAATTTTGAACTGTATATCCAAAGGAAAAGACATGGCCCACCTTAAACCTAAGTTGTTTCACGCACACGTACTTTCACAATCAGTGAAACTGTCATTCACAACTCTACAGGAATGATCAGAACAGAGTCAGATTTCAAATTCCCAGGTACAGCACCAGGAAGGGCAGTTAGGACATGAAATCCTTCCTTGTTTGTTGGCACATATCCACAGTCTCAGATATTTGAAAAAAAGAACGGAACTTGAAATGGAGCATGTAAAACAGATTCCTTGGAGTAGCAAGTTCTTATCATGGGCACAAAAGACTAAGACAGCTACTGTATGAAAGGCTAAGATGTTCCATCTGCCTCCGCAGTGGGACATGTGTTCTTCAGCCTATTGCCCAAAGATACCTAGACTTCACAAAAATTGTCCCTTGTCTAAACATTCTAAAGTGATGGGTATTGTTTATCTAAACTATTTTTGGTAGATGTAAAGTTCACATTGCTGTAGTAGCTAGATACTTTGAAAATTCCATATTCACTTGTGTAATAGATAAACTAACATCAGAACTCATGGAAAAAAAAAGAAGAGTAGAAAAGACAACCCCGACTTTTTATTTCTTCTGCAAATCTGTATTTTATTATCCACGTTAGTTTTGTAGAGCAAAGAAAACATACTTAAGACTTTTGTAACCTCTTGTTTTAGTTCACTGAAACCAGTAAATCTTGGAAAAGGTAAATCAGATGAAAAAGATCCACAAAAGCTTAAAAGGATGGAAAGAGAAGAGAAAGAGTTCAGAAAAAAGTTCAAAGTAAGTTTTGTTCATATAAAATATAAAGACTAAAATATCCATATGTTATCCTCTGATTTGTAAATAATCCATTATTTTGCCTTTGACAGGTGAAGTATTACTACTTGTAAAAATAGTGATCTAAGCACTTGCAACTGCAAATGGCAAGCACGGGCATATACTAGATAGCATAAACAATTACTTGCGTAACTTTCAAAAATCTAATAATAAATGGGATTATATTTTTATAAAAATGCGTGATCATAAGTTTTGCATTTTTTTTAATCTGGCATCTTTTTATTTTATTTTTTTCAGTTTGAAGGTGAAATCAAAGTTCTTTATTCTACCACCACAGTCCAGGATTTGCCCCAAAGAAAGTGGGGATCTAAAGATTTACAAGTTAAACCAGGGGAGTCTCTTGAAATTATACAAAGTACAGATGATACCAAGGTGCTGTGCAGGAATGAAGAAGGAAAATGTAAGTCTTATTAAAAAGCTGTAGTACAAAATGCATGTGCTATAAATCAAATTGTCAGAGAATATATAACTTGATGCAGGACGTGAAAGAAAAACAGTGTTCCCTGTCATTACTAGAGTAGACCCTAATATTTGTCTTTCTCTTTGCCTGGTGGTTGACAACCGGTATATTGTTGTTATTTTATTATTGTTACTACTTACAATAGCCCCTTGAGGCAGAGAAGGACCTGGGAGTATTGGTTGCTAGAGGGCTGAATATGAGCCAGCAGTGTGCTCAGGTGGCCAAGAAGGCCAATAGCATCTGGCTTGTATCAGGAACAGTGTCGCCAGCAGGACGTGATTGTCAGGGGGAAGTGATTGCCAGGGGGAAGTGATTGTCCCCCTGTACTTGGCTCTGGTGAGGCCGCACCTCAAGTCCTGTGTTCAGTTCTGGGCCCCTCACTACAGGAAGGACATTGAGGTGCTGGAGCGTGTCCAGAGAAGGGCAACGAAGCTGGTGAGGGGTCTGGAGAACAAGTCCTACGAGGTAAGGCTGAGGGAGCTGGGGTTGTTCAGCCTGGAGAAGAGGAGGCTCAGGGGCGACCTTATCGCTCTCTACAGGTACCTTAAAGGAGGCCGTAGCGAGGTGGGGATTGGTCTATTCTCCCACGTGTCCGGTGATAAGACGAGGGGGAATGGGCTAAAGTTACACCAGGGGAGGTCTAGGTTGGATATTAGGAAAAACTTCTTTACCGAAAGGGTTGTGAGGCATTGGAACAGGCTGCCCAGGAAAGTGGTTGAGTCACCATCCCTGGAGGTATTCAGAAGACGTTTAGATGTAGAGCTTAGTGACATGGTTTAATGGAGGACTTGGTAGTATTAGGTTATAGGTTGGACTGGATGATCTTGGAGGTCTTTTCCAACCTAAATGGTTCTGTGATTCTGTGATTCTGTGAAGAGTGTTGGACCTTAAAAAAAAATTAAAACTCCAATAGTCAAAATATACCAAGAGTGAGAGACAGAACAACTTATTTATGTAAATCTTGCTTTGCATTAACTAAGCAGATGTTTTTGTTGCTTCTGTCTCCCTCCATTTGCCAAAAATACTTTACCTATTATACCCCACAAAATCTAGTAAAACAATAAAATCCTTGCTGCACCTCTTGGAAGTGCTTGCCCATCAAATGCAGCCAAGGGAAAATCAATGACGATATTCTTCCTTTGGACTGCCAGAGCTGGAGTTTAATCTTTTCAGCAGGCTGGGGGGAAAACTGCTTAGGAGTCTTCCCCCGCCTGGCCCCAGCTGATCCAAGGCATATGTCCTTGTTGGCATCCCTGCCTGTTTTGGGAGCTGCACAAGGCCTTTCAGTGTTTCTTTGAAACCCTTGGACAGAGTGTGCACTGGCAAAAGTTTTTGCATTCTTTGGAGAAGTCTGGACCATCTACTGTTGGTTTCGATTTCTTAATATACTTCTGTTACAATGCTTTTCAAACCTCCTCATAAAAATTCACTTTGTGTTGGAATAGACTATGTCCAAAGTGGCATCATCCTTCCACTCACCTTTGCCTTTAACCATTGACCTACGTAGAAGACAGTCCAAAGCCATACACCTCTGAAAAGGATTCAGTCACTTTCTTTCTATTTCTTTCCTTTCTGTACTCATCTGTTACAATCTGGAGTGTAGCCTTCTTCCTGGCAGGCCTGCAGGGTGAGGAAGAATTTCTTGCATAACAACACATATGTTTTTCAAAATATGGATTGCCTTAGTGCAGCCACTTCCCAAAGTGCGGCTGTCAATGCCACATTTTTTGAATCAAGCTAATAGCAAAGCAGAAAGTAGTTCATGTTGTCTGTTTTCTTCACATAGTCTTCAAAGCTTTTCAAATAGTGACAGAAGCTACTGCTTTGCTATGCATAAAAGAGCAAAACAAATAAAAATATCCTCCTTGAAAACCCCTGAATAGATTTCTGTCAATTTTCACATTAATTAGTAAAGCTGGAGTCCTACTTTATTTAAGTACATGGCAGTTGTGGTTATTTGTTCTAGATGGAGTATCCTCATATCTTAAGGGTATAATTTTACCTTTTGAAGGCCAGATAGACTGAAAATTAACATTTACAGATATTTTTGTTACTTTCTTGCACATGAGCTCTTCCATTTGATCTTTAACTTACAGAGCACTTCCATAGCTTCATGCCTCTACCAACAGTTAAACAAAATAAGGTATTATATTATAATGTCTTCTCACCTTGTTAAGCAAGGACTGATGAGCTTAGGAACATATTCTGTTATCAGTTATTTTTATAGCTACCAAATGATATGAAATTTCTAAAGTGATACAAGGAACTGATTCTCATTTACCCTCAAAGTCCTCCTTATTCTTGCCTTGGTCTGAGCCACATACCTTTTGAAATACAGAAATTCCTTCAATTCAATTCCATAGATTTTGCTTAAAGGTTAGGATGAAAATGGAATTCAGTGCCTGAAGATTAAGTTGTGTGTTCTCCAAGCCTTCTGTACACAATCAGAGAGCAGCTGGCACAATGCATCTAAGCTTTCAGTAGTGCTAAGTGATCAAGAGGAAGTCTGCTGACCTGCTGCCTTATTCCCTGTTATGGAAGACACACATATAGGAATTAATTAGTCAAAAGCTGAAACATGTAATTTGGGGGTGTTTTACCTGGATTAGTAAATTTGAAAGAGTATGGTGTAGGCAGGGTCTGTATCTCTACATATTTGGGAGCTAGGGAACATCAGAAGAATTTAGATTAACTTTTGCAGTGGTAGATGAACTGTCATATGAACATCTGGCTTGCAAGCACACTATGCTTGTACACCTTGACTGTACATGAAGAAATGTTGAAAATGAAAATGAGAAAATGAAAAGAAGATTGGCCAAATTATTTTAAGAGATTCCTAGTGAGACTTCAGGAGTCTTGGAAATTGTTTGACTCTGCTTAAGAGAATTTTAAAAAGATGATGTCTTTTTAATTAAAAAAAACAAAATCCATGCCTTTATAACAAAATGTGTGGAAAGAGAACCAGGCTAAGAACATAGTGAATGGAATTTTCCTTGTGTACACTGACTTGCATTCAGCCTGAGAGAATACACAGGTGACTGAAAATCTGCAGCATTGGGTTCTTTTGACTATGAGAGATTACCTGCAGTTTAACATTTTTAATAGTCAAAAGTTGTAATAGAATTTATGTGAGTATCAGATCTTCATGACTTTGAAGATATAAATACAGGCAAATTAAGCAGCTATTTTATCTTATATGGCTGCAATCAAATACAAAATGCACAGAACTGTTTTTTTTTTTTTCTTAGCAACAAGAATTTGTATCATTTTTCCCAAAGGATGCCTGTAATGTTTGTATACAGTTCAAAATAAGAAAACCTGTAATTTGCTTGTTAACTTTCATAGAGAGAGTTCATTGTGGATCAATGATTAATTTAAAATAGTGTAATTGAACTCATAGACTCTTTAGCTAACACATAGAGGCTTACATAGAAGGCTAAGAAGGTTGTTTTTCACTCTGAATGTATTCATGCAACTGTTAAGTCATAAATGGAAGCTGAAGCAGGTTAGTGTCAAATAAAATATTGCTATGAAAAATTAACGCTTTTCAAGCAATCTTCACCTCTAGCATAAGATAGAATTTTTCTTTAAAAATGTAATGTTTTTAATGCATTATGGACTCCACAGAGCAAACTGCTTATTTGTTCTACTTTATATAAGATTGGCAATTAAATAGCATATTCTGGGAAAAAATATTATACATTTGAGCTTTATAGCAATATCTGATATCTACCTATTTTAAGATGGAAATACGCCAAGTTAAAATGAATTATATGAGTGTCTCATTATGGAGAAACGTTGTGGATAAGAATTAGTTACTTATTACTATTTGCATGCCTATTTGGGATATTAGTCTTGTCAGATAACTTTTTTGGTATTCCATATAGAAATTGTAGGGCATTTTTATGTGTCAAAACCTTGGCCAGATGAAGATTGTGATAATTCAGCAGCTTTTGAGAGCAATGCTAGATCATTGTGCCTGATGCCAATCTGCAAAGGAAGGTTTTCCTTACTAGTAAAGCAGGGAATCTTGTAGTAGGTATCTTGTAAAGGGCAATTTCACTTATTAAAAAATATGGAATTATTCTTTAGCTGTACAATACTGTGCATTCTTGAAAAAAAAAAATGCTTTTATGTCTTGCTTATCAGAAAAGCTTATATGGAAGAGGAAGTAAAGTCCTTTAAGTAAAACTGTAAGATCTGGAGATTCAGATAGACTGATCTGCAGGATCACCACTAGGCATACTAGCAGAAGAATGATACTTTCTGTACTCTGCAGCGGTTCTTCTGAGTATATGGAGCAGTGGCAACTCCAAGAATGCAAAGGAACTTTACAAGTAAAGCTAATAAATTTATTCAAAAACCAATGAATATGGCAGTGTATGGATTACTAAAAAAGCATAATTTCTGTGTAAGCATTTAAGCCTCCTAAGGAATAAAATAGGGAAACTTTGCGCTAATTTCAAATCTAACACAAAACAACATTTCTCCTTTAAAACTGTTCTAATTTTGTACAAACATACCAATGTTTACCTACAAATATGTAATTACTGTCACAGCTTTCTCTTTGCTTGTGTATGTTATACCAATTGATAAGTATTTCAGTTGATGTATTTTTCCAAAGACAGCAAGTAATTTTTTCAAAAGGTTAAAGATGTTGAAGAAGAATATGTGTAGTTTTATCGAATTTCAATAGCAATGCAACAGAGAAATAGATTAATTCACTACTGAATAGCTTTTCTAAGGTATTTTCATATTTTTATACAAAGACTCTTTATCAATTTGATACAATTAAAACATTTTAAACAATTACAGTTAATAATAATTAATTGGTGTATATATCTTGAGAAACATTTTTGTCCCTGTAGGATATCTAAGGCACCATGTTATATTAAACAAATAGCTAAGAACAATTAAAACTAAAATTAGACATAGCAAAATTTTGCATGAGCACATATCCAGCGTACATTGTTGTACATCTGTATATCTTCCTGTCTGAAATATTTAAAAGACAAAAACTACATTTCAATAGTGCTAGCAAGAGAAGAAATATCATGAATTAAGTGTAACTTAAATACACATTTATTTCAATTTTACAGATGGCTATGTTCTGAGAAGCAATTTAGTTGAGAAGTAAGTACAAAGTGATCTTTTTGAAAAATTTGTTTTAATGCTATGCTTTGTTCTAAAGTGTTTGTTAAATAAAAGTGAAAATTAATTATTTCAGTATGTTATCCTAGTCCTTTAAATTGAGATATTTTTATTTCGCAAGAATTAGTCATATACATCTATACTGGAAATTATCCAGGACCCCATTCCTCATTGCTTAACCATAAATGCTTGTTTAAGCCTTGAAAAATGACATAAATTAAGTACTATCAGGACTATAATCTATTACTAAAGTGCACATTAATGTGATTAAGTGTATTGATGCCAGTTTCAAATGGACCAAGTTTTCATTAGGTTTATTTTTATTTCAGTTTTATTGGGATTATGCAGATTTGGCCCTGTCACTCAGAATCATTTTGTGGTTCTAATCCAAAACTCTCATCAGACAGAGCCTTTCCAATTCCTTTGATGTGCTTTGTGTAAGACCTCTAAATATCAAATCAGATGTCAGTTTTAGAATCCAGGCCTGCAAACACTTATACCCGTGCTTATACCGAACTGTCCATGTATCTGAGTGACATATTTTGAAAATTCCTACTCATGGAACAGATATCATTTATAGACATTACATAAATTTGTTATCCAAAAAGCTGCTCCTTCAAAACCTTTATGGCATTGCCAAGTACAGAAAAAAGTAAGCATTTCAGTACCATACTGATTTTTTTTTCACTCATCTTTCCTGGCTTTGATTTTAAAAAGATCATTCAGTCTTTCATTTTTAATGCAAATGTCTCTGTAATTTTTTTAGAATAGATACTTTAAAACTTAATTAAAAAAAATCTTTTAATAAAGCAAGCCTTTCACTTTAGAAAGAAATATAACCAATTTTACCCTTCACTGAAACTGCTTTGGCCTGACCATCTTACTCAACACCGTTTTATTATCACAAAAGTGGCACTTTCCTAAATAGCAAATTAATTACTTGACAGCATGTCTGCACCATACTGCTATAACTTTTCGTATCTGCATGCAAATAGTAATATCCTATGTCTCAATTTTTAAATACATTATTTTTCTCTTTTTCTAACTTACAGTGATGGAGAGATTTATGATGATATTGGTGATGGTATGTTGAATATTTCAAACAATAGAATAACTATATTAAATTACAACAAATAATTTTATCTTTGATTCAAAGTACTACACAATACTAATATGTTTGCATTCTATTTCCATTTCAGATTGCATCTATGATAATGACTAATGCAGAATTCTGTGAGAGTAAGAGCATCATTGAAGACCAAAATCTATTTTGGACTTCCTAACTGTCAAGCAAGATTAGCCATTAAAGCTTATTACAAGTTAATCGGTTACACTCTTCTAAATGTAAAATATTTGGTTAACTTTTTTTAGAATATCAGGATTTTGTCTTCAGTTGCTTTGTAAGACATTTATATTGCCATTTATCAGAGCAATTAAGGTTTGGGGAACATGAACTAAAATTAAAGTTATCACCTTCCACTTCCTCTATACACTGGTGACAATCCATGCAAAAACAATTTTTCAATTAGCTATGCCCAAAGAGGCCAGTTCAGGCCTATATAGAGGACAACAAATCCTAGTAAAAGGTTTTACTGCAGCTCTGTTCTAATAAACACCAGAGACTGCCACTCTGGGGATGACAGCATCCTGAAAAGGAATGCTTCTTTTGGGGATAACATCCTGTTGTGAAAACAGGAAATCAAAAGCGGGCATCAGAGAAGACAACATTTTACTGACCTGCCCTTCCAACTGTAATAGCATTAGCTACACTGACATGTACAGCCATGTACCTTCATTGCTGAAGTTTATTTTTCTATCTTGTGCTAGTGATAGATTACTGTTTTCTAAATTACTCTATTTTGGAAGTACTTTTTGACTAGTAAACTAGTTACATTACATACAGCACTCTGAGACACAAACCACAGAAGAGTCTGCTTTATAGTATAGAATTGCTCAGAATATCTTCACAATATTTAGGTTAAGATTTCATTTCTGTTTAGTTTAGATATGTTTTTGTCACTATAGTAATGTAGGCATTAAAATGGATCTTTAAACTTATAAACTGGTTGGAAATAATTTCTAGATTAAAAAAATATGTATTTATCACACCATTTTGATGCTATCTTTTTCTTCTAACTAGTTTCTAGCCTGAGTTTTCTGTCAGTGTCTGACAGCAGCAGTGAGTACACATGTGGGAGGTGTGCCCAGGTAGAAATGCTCAGCCTGGTGTCAGAGCTCTGGGAGGAGGTGGGCAGGCTGAGGAGCATCAGGGAGTCAGAGAAGGAGATCGACTTGTGGAATCATACTCTACCATCCCCGAGACAGATGCATCAGCCAGCCACTACACAAGAAATGAAGGGTCCCCTATGCTCTTGCCATTAGGCAGTACAAGGGGACCTAAGAGACAGCAGGGAATGGAAACAGGTTTCTGCTCAGGGTGGCGGGCAAATCCCCTCCCTGCCTACCTCACCTTCCTGAGTGCCCCTACACAACAGGTATGAGGCTCTGGAAGTTGATGGACAGGCAAACGATGATGTGAACGAAGGTCCATCTTGGTTGGAGGGGTTGCCTAGGGCAAGTTAGCCTACCCCCTGTATCATAACTACCTCTGTCATGAAAAAAAAGAAGGGTTGTTGTCATAGATGACTCCCTTCTGAAGGGAACGGAGGGCCTGATATGCCAACCGGACCCAACCCATACGGAAGCCTGCTGCCTCCCTGGGGCCTAGAGAAAAGTTGCTAGCCTGGTGCACGCCTCTGCTTGTTATCCATTATTGTTTTTTCATATCAGCAGCAATGAAGTAGCAAGAAGTCCAAGGGCAATCAAAAGGGACTTCAGGGCATTGGGGCAATTGGATTAAAGGATCAGGGGCACAGGGCTCCTATTCCAGTAGCAGGGAACAATATTGAAAGGAACTGGCAGACCAGCTGGTGAATACATGTCGGCAAGGTTGGTGTCACCGGCAGAATTTTGGATTTCTCAGTCATCAGATGGTCTACACAACACCAGGCCTGCTGGTGCCTGACGGGATACACCTTTCTCAGAGGGGGAAAAGGATTTTTGTGCAGGGGTCTGCAGGGCTGATCGATAGGGCTTTAAACTAGATTTGAAGGGGGGAAGGGATAAAACCAGTCTCGCCAGTGATAAGCTATGGGATAACACGCCAAAATTTGAGGGACTGAGTGCTAGTGAGTTCTTCCAGTCTGCTCCACAAGGTGCTGTGTACACTGGAGCACATGTGAAATGTTTCTACACCAATGCACACAGCATGAGGAACAAACAAGAGGAGCCAGAAGCCTTGGCTCAGTCCCAGAGCGACGACATCATTGGCTTGAGTGAAACCTAGTGGGAAGAGTCCTGTGACTGGTGTGTTGTGATGGACAGTTACAGGCTCTTCAGAAGGGACAGGCAGGGCAGGAGAGGCGGGGGTGGTGGTGCTGTATGTAATGGAGGGACTGGGCTGTGTGGAGCTTGCAGTTTGTGATGACACAGTTGAGAGCCTCTGGGTAAGGATTAAGGGACAAGCAAATAAAGGGGACGTCATTGTGGGATTCTACTATAGACCACCCAGCCAGGATGACAACACTGATGAATTATTCTTTAAGGAACTAAG
>VXAA01006016.1:0-42661 GCA_013399115.1 Anseranas semipalmata
GGTTTAGGTTAGCTATTAGGAAACAATTCTTTACTGAAAGGGCTGTTAGACATTGGAACAGGCTGCCCAGGGAAGTGGTTGAGTCACCATCCCCGGATGTATTTAAAAGACGTTTAGATGTAGAGCTTAGTGACATGGTTTAATGGTGGACTTGGTAGTGTTAGGTTATAGGTTGGACTGGATGATCTTAGAGGTCTTTTCCAACCTAAATGATTCTATGACTCTATGATTCTAAGAAAGCAATTGTGTCCGTCTTGTCTCCTGGCTGGCAGTGGGATTTTAGCAGTGGTGTGCTGGAGAACTTGTGTTACTTCACTGGGTCTGCAATTGCACTCTTATTTTGCCAGAACTTTTCTGTAGTAGAACACTTAACTGTGTTCATCTTTGTTTCTGTGAAGAAATAGTTACTAGCTATTCAAATGATACTGCAGTGATGGATGCATATACCTAGTGGTCTTAAGTGATTACTATAAATCATGATTGTGATTTTTTTTTCTTATTTTTAATACCTTACCTGTGTTACAAGTGACTGGAAATTAATGAAGCAGTGGTTGTTTTTCTGCATTAAACTCAAAGAAGCCTGTCCTGGATAGTTATAATATCTCCTAGAATTCTGCATAGTTTTTTTCTGTATCTTTTCCTTCTGTACTGCATGGCAACAATGCAGTTCAGTGCTGGAAGAGCCATTGTTAACTTTAGTTATGATGGTGGTGTGTTTTGGTTTTTTTGTTAGTTTGTTTTGTGGGGGAAGAGGAAGGAGGTGGGATGGGAGGGGAGACTTGGGTATTCTTGGGTATGCACGAGCAAATGGGATTTAAATTTAGGATACATCTAATAATATAAAGATTTCCTCTAATTTTCACACAGATTCATTGTTCAAAGAAGTGAGCTATTTCTGTCCTTTTCAGATTCTGACTTGCAAAGACCTTTCCCTTTAACCTAGCAATCTATGTACATGAGAAAGTTCAAGAAGGGAAGGCTGATCAATAGTTAACTGGTCACTTTGTTGGATACTTTTAGTTCATCTTAAGTGTAAAGAACGAGACTTACTTACAGTAGTTGGAGGTTCCTAGAAGACTTATTCAAATAACATAGTCAACAAATCAAGAAAAATACAGATGTCTAAAACTGGTCATTTCGAATTACTTCACTTTCAGAGATTCCCAAGTTGCATATTAGCTTGCATAATTATCCACATTAATTTCTTTAGGTTGCTGATTGAATGCATCTGAATTAAATTTCTCCCCCAATATATGTAGAAGTATTATTGCAGATTGGCATTTTATTTGTAATTGATGAACATTATTGACTTACAAGTTTCAAATCAGAGCATCATAGTTAAAACTTCAAATTATCTGCTAAGATGTCCTAGTCATAATAATATACTGCAGAGTCTGTTCTGCAGGTATGCACAGAGTTATCTTCATAGAGTAGTGGAGAAAGTAAACAAAGTTCTTGAAAGAATCTATGGCAAAAAGAAATATAAATGGTCTTCAACGTTCTGATAGTATTTACTAAAGTGTAGTACTTGAATGGTCTGCTGTCTTGATCAGGTGTTGCACAGGAAGAAAAATGACAGCTGCTTGAGCAATTTTTTATCTTGTTGCCTCTTGAGACAAATGCGATGCTGGCTGTATAGTTTTGCCTTCAGGCAAAAAATCATCTCTAACTGATTTGGGAACTGACTACTGTAGTTTATTTCTCCAGAGGGTATGTGACCCAGAAATGTATCTGAAGTTGATGACATTTTCTGAAAATGCTAAGTATTGGTAGCTTTTCTTTAAAACTTTGTGTGGATTATTGTTGATTTGGTAAACTTGACGAAGGGCTGATACAATTTTGCTCCTCTTACTGTTTCTTAGCTTAGCTTTACTTTTAGTTAGATAAAGAATGAAGTGTGCAAGTGTGTAGATTTTGTATTTACAAGAAGAAGTGGGGAGCACAAGGAACCTTACCCAAGAGGCCAAAGTAACAAAATAAGAGCATAAAGTACTTTCAGTCTGGAGTATGTAAAGCTAGGAATGTAGATTTTATATTTAGATATTTAAAAAGTGTCCAAAAGGAGAGGTGTTAAACTTCTATACCATTTTCTCTGCAAGTGGGGTTACAAGTGATGACGAATAAGTATAATGTAAGATGTTACTCAGTAGTGCACGTTTAAATAATACAGAAGTAATCGTTTGAAAAGTTTTATGTCAGGAAACAAACTTCTTGTTGATAAAATATTGCCAACATATTCTTTCTACCTCCTCAAGGTTTGATTAGACCCTGAATTTTTTTGTAGCATGTAAATGGCTTAATAAATATTTGTTGACAATTGATTGCTAATACCCGCTGCAATTGAAGTACAGTCAAATATAAATTAAAGGTTTAAATACAGAAAAACAATAAAGTTGCTTCCTCTGTATAGACCTGTGTTTTACATCTGAAGGTTTATACCTCTCTGGGAGACATTAATGCATAAATAGCAATTAAAAAAAATAATAATTGAAAGACTTTATCATGGCTTTATATATGACAAGAACATGATCTAACTTAAAGTATAAAGACAATTCAGGCAGCTACCTTTTTCTTTCCTTCTTAACATCTTTCTATTCTTAACCTGTTTTGCATTTCTTTTTTCCTTTCTGTGAACAATGTGTGCTTTTAAGCTTGGAAATTAGTGCCTTTACGATAAAAGCATGTTTTACTGCACACACCTTTATAGCTGTTTACATTAGTGGTGATATAAAGACTGGCTGATTTGTTGTATAAATTTTGATGTTGCAGAATAATGCAGAATCACAGTAGCTTGCTTTCTCTTCTACATAGCCTTAAACACATTAATTGCCGCAAGGCTGCCCTCATTTAGAGGTATAGAGCCAAATACATTGAAAGTGTGTATCTCTAAAATGAGTCCCAATATTGCTATTCTTAAGCTACCTCAAAGAATTTTGCAGAACCTAAGATTATATTTATGGTATTCACTTGCTTTTCCAGTGGAAAAGAAGATGATGGTTATTAACAACCATATCAATTGAGTTTACTGGAAAGATATGTGAGACGAGAAAATCTACTGTTCATGGAATTTACAGTGGGAATATATTAGTTACACAAGACTTGCATTTCATTTAATAGGCTACTGGTCAGAAGATTTTCATTTACTTTAATATAAGTGTACGTGGAACTTGTATTAAGTAAGAAGGGCGACGCCTGACTCCAAAAATAATTTTGAGGGAATAGATTTAAGATGAGCAGAAGATACAGGATTAACACTCAATAAAGAATTAATAAAACTGTTCATATGCATTTTACAAATTGTGCCCTTTCTTCTGCATCTGTTGAATGTTATCTAATGGTAAATCCTCAAAAAAGTTGCTGTATGAAACTTAAAGCAAAATTTTGGAATTGTCCCCTCTCCCTCCGCATACTTATAAATATTTCACATAAAAGCAGTTACATACTTGTCTCATGGTGAGGCACACTGCTCTGGAGCTGGTCAGTTTGGCAGCTGAGCAAGGGGATTGGAGTATGCGGGCAGATGTTTCTAAGCCAGGGAAGCCCCTGGTAACAGAGGCCTGCCATGAGCCAGCAGCTCTTGTGAGAGAGGCTGATGAGGCTTGGGTGGCTAACCCCAAACATAGAAGAGGCAGCCCTAGGAAGTGCTAGTAACCAGGAGCTCTGTGACCAGGGCGTGCAGACAGGGATGTGGTGGCTGTGGCAGTGTGTGTGGTGTTTTACGTGGAAAGGTGCATGGGAAGGGCCGTGCAAGCCTTGTTGGCCCTGCAAGCTCCACTGACAGTTGCCTAGAGGGGATGGAGGGCACTGATCTTAATGTAAAGGCTGCAGCTCCAGCTGGAGTATCTCTTCTACCTACCCTAGAGTTGTCTGACACTTCCATCCAGACAGAGCTGCTGAAGGGAGAGGCTGCAGTGCACAGCTCAGACTGCAGGAAGTGCACAGACCCTTCTCTTGTGGTAGGGATGGGCAGCAAACCTGCCTGCTGTGGTAGTTTTACTCTGCTGGGCAGCTAAACTGCACCACAACCACTGTCTTACTGCCCTTCCTCAAAAGAAGGGGAGAAGAAAGTATGATAGAAAAAGGCTTACGGGTTGAGATAAGGATAATTTAATTAAAGGGAAAAGAAGGCGGTGAGGGGGACAAGCAAAGGACATGCAGAAGCAAAGAGGTGGTGGTGAGGGAACAATTATTCTCTACTTTCCCATCAACGAGCAATGTTTGGCCACATCCTGGGAAGCAGGGCCTCAACATGCGTAGCGGTTGTTTAGGGGAACAGACGTCTTCATAACGAGAGCCCCTTCTCCATCCCGTTTCCCAGCTTTTATTGCTGGGTGTGACATCGTATGTTATCCCTTTGGTTGGTTTAGGTCAGCTGCCCTGGCAATGTTCCTTCCCCACCTCTTGCCCATCCCCAGCCTACTGGCTTTGGGTAGTTGGAGAGAGTCTTGGTGCTGTGCCAGCACTTCTCAGCAGTAGCCGAAACATGGGTGTGACATCAGGGCTGTTCTAGCTACAAGTGCAGAGCACAGCAATATATGGGCTGCTGTGGGGAAAGTTAACTTCATCCCAGCCAGACCCAGTACACCTGCAAAAGGTGTGCCCAGGTGGAGGACCTCCTGCAGAAGGTGGCTGAGCTGCAGGAGGTGATGAGAAGGCTGTGCAGTATCAGGAAAGCTGAGGAGGAGTTAGTTGGTTACATACATAGTCTGCAGTGAATCCCCAGTCTAAAACTCCCCCTTGAGACAACACGGAAGGGAGTGATACCAAAAACACAGAGGAATGGAAGCTTTTTACAGCAAGGGCCAGCAGGAGGAAGAGGCTTCCCCCATTGCATGAGGTGCCCTTGCACCTCACAGGCTGTCCAAATGCACTGAACATTGAGCCGGGGGGGAGAAGATCAGCATGGCTGAACAGAGAGCTTCTTTTGGAACTTGGAAGAAAAAGAGTTTAGGAGCTCTGGAAGAAGGGGCAGGTGACTCAGGAGGACTGTAGAGCTGTGCAGGGAGAAAATCAGAAGGGCTAAAGCCCAACTGGAACTCAATTTGGTTAGTGTAGTAAAAGGCAATAAAAAATGCTTTTATAAATATATAAACAGTAAAAGGAGGATTAAGGAGAATCTCCATCCTTTATTGGATGTGAGGGGAAATATAGTGATGAAAGTTGAGGATAAGGCTGAGATACTTAATGCCTTTCTTTGCTTTGGTCTTTATTAGTGAGGCCAATTGTTCTCAGGGTACACAGCTCCCTGAGTTGGAAGACTGATAGGGAGCGAGATGAAGCCATTGTAATCCAATGGGAAGCTGTAAGTGCCTTCCTAACATATTTTGAATGTTTTTAAGTCTATGGGGCTGAACGGGATTCATCCAAGGGTACTGAAGGCGCTGGCGGAAGTGCTCGCCAAACCACTTTCAGTAATTTATCAGCAGTCCTGACTAAACAGTGAGGTCCCAGTTGAATGGAGGTTAGCAAATGTGACTCCAGTCTGCAAGAAGTGTAAGAAGGAGGATTCAGGAATTACAGACATGTCAGTCTGACCTCAGCACCAGGGAAGGTTATACAGCAGAACATCTTGAGTACCATCACGTGCAGATATGGGACAATTCGAGTGATCAGAAGCAGCCAGCATGTGTTTTTGAAGGATAAGTCCTGCCTGACTAACCTGATTTACTTCTGTGACAAGATGACCTGTTTAGGAGATGAGGGAAAGGCTGTAGGTGGTGTTTACTTGGATTTCAGTAAAGTGTTTGACACTGTCTCCCGCGGTATTCTCCTGGAGAACCTGGCTGCTTATCATGGCTTGGACAGGTGTGTGGTTTGCTGGGTGAAGAACTGGCTAGATGGCCAGGCTCAGAGAGTCCTAGTGAGTGGTGTTAATCCAGTTGGTGGCCAGTCACCAGTGGTGTTCCCCAGGGCTCAGTCTTGGAGCCAGTTTTGTTTAACATTTTTACCAATTATCTGCATGAGGGGTTTGAGTGCATGCTCAGTACGTTTGCAGACAATACCAAGTTAGGTGGGAGTGTTGATATGCTTGAGGGTAGGAAGGCTTTGCAGAAGGATCTGGCTAGATTGAACTCAGCCCGTTGATCTAATCACATGATATTCAGCAAGGCTAAGTGTCAGGTCCTGCACTTGGGTTATAACAACCCAATGCAGTGGTATAGGCTTGGAGAAGAGTGGCTGGACAGTTGTCCAGCAGAGAAGGACCTGGGGGTGCTGGTCAAGAGCTGGCTGAACATGAGCCAGCAGTTTGCCTAGGTGGCCAAGAAGGCCAATGAGATCATAGAATTATAGAATGGCTTGGGTTGGAAGGGACCTTAAAGATCATCTGGTTCCAACCCTCCTGCCATAGGCAGGGATGCCACCCACTAGATCAGGTTGCCCAGGGCCCCATCTAATGTGGCCTTGAACACCTCCAGGGATGGGGTATCCACAACTTCTGTGGGCAACCTGTTCCAGTGCCTCACCACCCTCACAGTGAAGAATTTCTTCCTAATGTCTAATCTAAATCTATCCTCTTTCAGTTTAAAACCATTGCCCCTTGTCCTATCATTATCTACGTGAGTAAAGAGTCCCTCTCCATCCTTTTTGTATGACCCCTTTAAGTATTGAAAATGAGGTCTTCCCAGAGCCTTCTCTTCTCCAGGCTGAACATCCCCAGCTCTCTCAGCCTTTCTTGAAAACTCTAACAGGTCCACATCTTTCTTGTGCTGGGGGCCCCAGACCTGGATGCAGGACTCCAGGTTGGGCCTCACAAGGGCAGAGTAGAGGGGGACAATCNCACTGGTGGCTCATGTCAAGCTTTTCATCCACCAGAACCCAAGTCCCTCTCCACAGGGCTACTCTCAATGACTTCTCCCAGTCTGCTCATGTCTGGGATTGCCCCAACCCAGGTGCAGCACCTTGCACTTGACCTTTTTGAACCTCATTTGGTTCACATGGGCCCACTTCTCAAGCTCAAGATCCTGACCTGCATCAGAAATAGTGTGGTCAGCAGGACTAGGGAAGTGATTGTCCCCTTATACTTGGCACTGGTGAGACCACACCTTGAGTACTGTGTTCAGTTTTGGGCCCTTCACTACAGGAAGGATGTTGAGTTGCTCAAACATGTGCAGAGAGGAGTAACAAAGCTGGTAAAGGGACTAGAAAACAAGACTTATGAGGCACAGCTGAGGAAACTGGGGTTATTCAGTCTGGAGATGGCTGACAGGAGACTTCATTGCTCTCTACAGCTACCTGAAAGGAGGTTGCAGTGAGGAGGGTGTTGGTGTCTTTTCTCAGGTGAGAAATGATAGGATGCGAGGAGATGGTCTTAGGTTGCGCCAGAGGAGGTTTAGATTGGACATTAGGAAGAATTTTTCACAGAGAGGGTGGTCAATCATTGGAACGAGCTGCCCAGGGAAGTGTTGGAGTTGCCATCGCTGGAGGTATTTAAGAGACATGTGGATGTTGCACTAGGGGGCATGGTTTAGCGATGGGACTCAGTTGGTCAGGTTGATGGTTGGACTTGATTATCTCAAAGGTCTTTTCCAACCTAGATGATTCTATGAATCTCTATATTGTACAAAATATATTACATCATATAACTTGTTATATTATAAAATCTTTATTATATATTCACAAATATTTATCTTATAAATATTTAAATAAAATAGATAAAATGCATTGCATGCTCAGTGGAGCAGAGCTCCACAAAAGTTTCTGACATCTGATACAACAAATTACCTAAATCGGCATCTGGACTATTTCACTAGAGAACTTCAGAATTTCACGTCAAAGGAAGATAAGGTTTTTTTGAGAGAGAGAAGAAAAGGGTAGAAGGGATATCTCTTGGAAGATGTTGGGCTCTGGAAATTTCATGTATCATATCTGTTACTGCTCAGATCCTTATAGTAATAATAGAGTATGAATCCATTTTCTCTGGTCTGTTATATACAAGCTTGTGTTTTCCCCCAAAACTTGTTTTAACTTCATATGGAAAAAGAAAACTGGTAGTCCATGCACAAAAATGTGACCTGTACTCCTTTTTACATGATAGACTAATAGTTTCAATGTAAGAAATGCTTGCATCAGTAACCTTCTGCAGCATGAGAAGTGACCACTTACAGCGAGAAAACATTTCAGTGAGATTATTGCCTAAATGGCAGTATCTGACTGAGAGTAAGGACAGAACATGATGTACAGTGAATGCTTAACAACAATTAGTCCCCGGAGTGTAGAAAATACTAGTTGACAGTGGAATTTGTAATTTGTTTTGAAATAATGGATAGATAATCTTGATGAAAAGGACTGTACAGGTTGTTTTAATTAAGGACAAGGGAATTGCAAATCACTGTTTTTACAGATTATAGGATGATATAGTTGATGACATAATTTACTATTCTTAGTTTTAATTTCAGTGTTATATATTGAATCACTGCTCTCGCATAAGGTTTAAAAAATCTTAATGCTTTCATTAATACTTTATTTACTCATGTAGTTCTGCTACTGTAATGTATATTTTTAAAAAATCTTAGAATTAAGTATTTTTAAGTGTGCAAATATAAGCTTAGTAGCAGTTATTTTTCAGTTAGACTACTGTTAGTGTAGAATTAATAGACCTTTACACTCCATGTTGGAGTTCAGTAATTTTTTACTGTTCAAGAAACACTTATTTATAGAAGTCCTTTTCAGAACAGAAAAGGACTTCATTAATACATGCTGTTCATAGACTACTTGTAAAATATCTCATAGATGTTAATTGCACTTTACTTATTATAGATTGGAGCGTAGTTTAGGATGTAGACGGTGCTTCTTGGCTAGAAAATGTTTGCTAATAAAGAATGTGAAATGAAAACTTGTACATAGAAATATGTCTAGCAGTGTTTTTTTTTTTCATGACTATTCATTATTACTCTTCAGAGATCAAAAGTTTCTTGATAAGCTAGTATGTTCACAATAATTCTTATTTAATCTTTTGCTTTGTGTTCCACTGCAGTACCAAGCAGTTTTGTTTCAGTGCCGTTGTAGATCTCTTTGCAGCATCCTGGTATTCACTGGCAATAACTGTTTTTTTTTTTTTTGGTAGTTATAAATTACATCAGGGCAGATTGTTTTTAACAAAGTTCAAAAATAAGGTATGGCTTTTAACATGTTGACTGTCTGCACTATCATGTTTTGAAGTATTTTAATAATATTTTTAAAAAATCACAACAGTAACACTGGAACTATTGACCATGGTCTAAGGGTGACTTGGCCAGTTAGGTTGTGATGTTTATGGGAAGCTTACTGGGCTGTTTTTGCATTAAAATAGAGCCTACATTTATTAATAAAAGTTCTGGCTTTAGTATCTTTGTACTGGGACTTCTTTTTTTAAGAGATGGTAGCAGTGGATGTTCCCAGAAGTATTCAGCAAAAGCAGTGAATTCTTGATTTTGAAAGGTAAAAACAAATAAAATTCACTTGAAGTTTAAAAATTGAGCAAGTGTAATTCAACTTGTCAAAATAGCTGTTTCATCTAGAAGTTACGTGCTTTGACAAAACTTAAATGAAATGCCATTCCCCATTTGGAGTCAGTCCATACTCCTAGTTAAATTAATGCTTACAACTCTTTGACAAGGTAGTCCTATTTTTATAATGGTAAATGGTTTACTAATGACAATTCAGACTTATTTACGTGCTTGAATGGGCCAGAATGCTTTCAATGTGTTCAACACTAAGGATCTCTCTTTTATTTCCAGCAAGACCTCATGACTTCTTTGATGCACAAACACTGGATGCTATAAGACATCGAGCCATCTGCTTTAACCTCTCAGCACATATAGAAAGTTTAGGAAAAGGCCACAGTGTTGTATTTCATAGTACTGTAAGTATTACATTATGTATTGTTACCTGTGTCTCTGAAAAATCTAATGCTATGTTCCTCTTAGTACCACTGTAGGCTTTTAATGAGAAATAAGTAATAGTGGGTATTTTACGTTGTTGATTTGTCCATTTCCATTCGTAAACTAAGTTTTTAAAAGTAGCGTTAGTAGTTGTTCCATGTTACAAATTGAATAGCTTGCAACATTTCCTGTCTGATACACTTGGGGAAATATCTGACAGCAAGTACGTGTTACAGAAAAAAATACAGTTCAATCTTCTAAATAAGAACGCAGTTTGGATGGCATTTCCATAGTCACGAGTCACAGTGCTTATTTATCACAAGGAATACTTTGAGGGTGATTGTATAATTGAATATTTTAAGACGTTGATGTGAAATTCATGTTTATTCCTTTTCCAGTTTAAAAAAATGTAATACTGAAGAAATACATTGTTCCTTTCATTTTTTTCGTTTAATAAACTTGCCACCAAAATGTCAGTGAAGTGCTGGGAGGCAAGTACCAGGTGGGGAAATGGTCTTCAGTCCTGTTTCCATATCCTATTTTGTTAGTTTCACCTATTTGTGGATAGGATTGACAACAGTGTTCATTTAGAAAAGTTTGAAAATAGGGAAAGTAGTACTGAAATGGGATATAGGGATCAGAATTTCAAGAACCTTAATACCTCGTGTTTTCTTACCAAATTGGGAGATATGGCACATAAGAGGTAGAGACTTCTTTAAGAAGAAAAGAATTAGGGGATGGGACAAAATAAGGGACTTTGTAAATTGCCAGACTAGTGCAAGATTAACTGCGGTCCAAGGAAGGAATGCTGACTGCTCTTTTTTTGGCTATGGCTTAATCTTAGCCAATGATTCCAACTATTGAACTGTCATTCTCTTTCTATAAACAAAAGATGATTTTATATGCATGAAACTTAGTTTCCTCCCATTCTACAAGACTGATGATCATTACAAATCTCTGTAGCCTGTGTTGGACATTTTCCCCCAAACATTACTGCTGAGCTGCTATGCATTGAGCACCAGCTGCAAATGGAGATTCACAAGTGCCTTATTTTGTTGTTATTGAATTTAAATCTTATTTCAGTTTTCCTGGCCAACACATAATTTAAAATTCTTTGAGAAAAGCAGATTGTCTTCTAATTCACAGCTTGCTTTAATCTGAGAGGTTATCCAGAGGTTCAGTTGTGGAAGCTCACCTCTGGCTATTGGAATAATTCATAAGGAGATGGAATTAGAGGGAAGAATGTACTCTAAAAGTGCTTTGAATTAACTTGGAGGAAGTAGTGCAAACCCTTTTAGCTCATCCATGCTTGTGCCACTCGAGATGGTAGGGGGTTGATTAGATCTGAAGACTTGAAATTACTTATACCTCAGCTGTGGGGGAAGTTGTTTCAGTGGCAGAACTGCTCTAAGATTCCAGCTGTACAATGTGTTTTGCTACCCTGTTAGTGTGCCACTGGAGCTATGCTGGACATCTGAAGCAGTCTTATGGATGTAGGTTATTATGCTGAGCTAAAGATCATCTCAGATGCAAACAGATTTTGCATAGTTTATAAGCATTAGGACATTCAATTTGAATGTTAAGTGGTTAAGTATTGTGGTATGGTTTGTGTGGTCTACCTTCAGATGAAGAAAAAATGTATAGTTATCAGGGACATTAATTTGAAAGGTGAAAAACGTGAGGATAAAATTGCTGAAAACTGAGGAAATTGATGTAGATTTATGCAGCGTAAGAATGCCAGCACAATGCAGTATTTTACAGGATAGATATCCTACTGAAAAATTATTAATGTGAAGAATTTCTATGCAGTCACTGTAGATACCTCTCCCTTTTCTCTAAACCCATCCTTTTCTTTATAGATGCAGAAAATTGTAAAACAGTCATCAAAACCTTTTGCAGAAATGTGTTTGTCATCTACAAATCACCTTTGACTTCATTATGATTTTCTTTTTCTGATGAGCTTTTTTATTGGAATCAAATTTTTGCTATATTGATTCTCTGCACTGTCAGGTGGAAAAAGCCAAGTAATTTCCATTTAACCTAAAGAGTAGGTAGTAAACTGTTTAACAATGTACCTTATAGGTTACCCCATCGTTTTTTTATGGATAGGATTAATTCTCTAAAATACTTTTTAGAGATTTTAGTTCAATGATCACATGCACTGATATTATTTACATGTGTTCTGACATCTTAAAACTTTGAAACACAGCGAGTGAATAGAGGGTGAAATTTGTTTCTTTTTCCAGAAGAGGTCAGCAGAACTCCATTTCTCATTTGAGACACTTTGCAGGTTTCCTGCACAGAGATAAACTCAAAATAAAATTTCCTTTTCTTCCAGGGACAGTGCATGAAATGTAGATAATATAGTAATATATTTTTCAAATAAAACTATATTGTGCGTACATCTACTAGATGAACTATGTTTTTTAATGTAAAACTTAAATGGACTTAAGTTCTTTACAAAGTAGTAATTTTAAGTCTTGAGCAACATGATTGCAGACAACCTAGATATCATCCATTTCAGTTGTAACTTTTGCAGACTTGACTGTAGCTCTGTAATTATTTGTCAAAATAGTGATTCATATTTTCAATTGACCATTTTCGTCTTCATCATAGCTCTATTTGTGACTCTAGCCTGACTAGGAGATGGTGAAATTCTCATTGTGCTAATTGTAGTAAAAGTAGAACATTTTATACCTTTAAAAAAAAAAAAACTTCTTTAAACTTGACAATTTTAAAATACATGCTAGAAGAAGCAATGGCAGCTATGTATGACGATTTCTGTTGTCTCATAACAGAAAGCTAACATACTACTTAAATATTAAACAAAAACAGACTTGTTCCATGTATGGGGAGAAGATCTTTCATCCCAATCAAAAACAAGTGAATTGCCCAGCTTTTGAATATTTAGCAAGGACAAGATAAGCCAATGATATGGAGAAAAAGTCTGCAAAATTCACATTGGATGCAAGTGTATCTGTGTGAAAGCATCCCTAACCATAACTGTCATAGCTTGTGTTATATGTGATTAGCTTGTTTGTTATGAAAAGCTACATTTCTTTTATTCCCTACTGTTAAAAGTTACTTTCTCCTTTTATGAAGCTTCATTTTCTGTGTGTGTACAGAAGCTGGTTCAAGCTCTTACTTTAGCACCGATTACTTGACGATGTTACTAGGCTTCTGGAATAAACGAACTTACTTGCAGTGGTTTAATTTGGACAGTACTTGAATTGCCCTGAATTTTGTTACTTGAGTCTCTTTTACACCTCACAATGGTTTGGTTTAGTTTTGTGGGGGGATGTGGCGGGGGGCAGAGTGCAAGTTTTTACAAACATCTCTTTTTTCAGTCTGGTGATGACAGTACAAAAGAGTCCCAAATTTTGTACTGTTTATTTCTGAAGATGAAATTTGTTAATGTTGGAGCTGTTAGTTTACCCATACTTTTTGTTGTTCTTGTTGGAGAATGTAGATGAATGTAGATACTGGGTGGCTTGCACAGGTTCTCTGTGAGGTTCTGGAATCACCGTGTGTTGTACTGTAAATCCCAGTAGAAGCAGCAACCCCATCTTTAACTAGTAATTAGGTGTAATATATATGTGAGACTTGATTATTCTGGTTGGTTTCCTGGCTCATATTCTTTAAGTTTTAAATAGGATGAAGAGCAGTTTGTGGAGAATATCTTCTTCCCTCTGTCTGGGATATAGCTTACTAGTTTATTATGTCCAAATAATATTTTAAAATGTCACCTGTAAACTTTTTAATATGATATCCATGATGCTTGCATAAATGAGAGAATATCTGGCTCTCCTTAAAACCTGAAGGTTAATTTGAGAGTGAACTTGACAGTACAAGAAAATGTGTGTGCTTGAATGGAAAAGCTAGTGTGCTTTATTTGCCCTGTAAAGTGAGTTCTGACATCTTTATTTGGTTCCAGGCTCAGGTGCCCCAATCTACAACAAAGAAACTGAGTTTGCAGAAGAATCTGAGTTCTGGGCAAAGGCTAAAGCTTAAAGTTGGAAGGGAGTGGAGGAGTGCTTTCTAAATCTTTGTTTAAAAAAGAGGGCAGGGTTTTCATCCATGCTCCAAACTTAGCAAAAGGATGTATCCTGTTATGGATATGGCTTGAGACTTGTGAGGAAAAATGGTAGCAGCATTTCAAGTAGCTAAATTTAAGAATCTTACGATATTTTTTGATGGAAGAGTCAATTAAATTTTGTCTAATTGGCAATGATTACTGGAAAAAAAAAAAAGATTTTTACTGACATTTATCTACCATATCTTGTTATCACAGACTCATAGAATGGTTTGAGTTGGGAATTGAAAGAAGATCTGGTTCCAACCCCCCGGCTGTGGGCAGGGACACCTTCCACTAGATCAGGTTGCCCAAAGCCCCATCCAGCTTGGCCTGGGACACTTCTGGGGAGAGGACAGCCACAACTTTTCTAGGCAACCTGTTTTAGTATCTCACCACCCTCATAGTAAAGAATTTCTTCCTTATGTCTAATATAAATCTACTCTCTTTTAATTTAAAACCATTATCCTTTGTCCTTTCACTACATACACTGGTAAAGAGCATCTCCCCATCTTTCTTGTAGGTCCCCTTTATGTACTGGAAGGCTGCAAAAAGGTCTCCCTGGTGCCTTCTCTCCTCTACACTAGATGGTCCCAATTCTCTCAGCCTCTCTTCACAGGAGAGGTGCTCCAGCCCTTTGATCATTTTTGTGGCCCATGGCATCCTATTGTAGTTCTTGTAGGCAGCATTTCTTTGTTTTACCTTGAATTTCTTGATATCAAAACCAGAATTTGTCACCATCCCAAAGTCCCATGGGATTTACAATCCCATTTCCAGAAGAATTGCAAATACATTAAATCAGAGATCCTGAAGCTGCTCCTAATTACAATGGGAACCTCCTTCTTTTGGAAAAACTATTCACTGCTGTACTTTTTCCTGATTCTTTAACCTTGTTAGGCTGTTAGATGGTCTTTTCCACACCTTATTGTTTTAAAATCTTCTGGTGAGAGGCTTCAAATTTTTTTTAAGAAACTCAGTATCTTAACACTTCTCCCAGTTCATGTCTACTGGTATTTTGATACCTTCAGATACCTCAAATACATCTGTCTTAATATTCTGGCTGTTAAATCCATGGGCACTTCTCTGGCCTTTATTTTT
This sequence comes from Anseranas semipalmata, assembly GCA_013399115.1. NCBI lineage: Eukaryota > Metazoa > Chordata > Aves > Anseriformes > Anseranatidae > Anseranas > Anseranas semipalmata. Next base: position 15,031 of record VXAA01006016.1, read on the forward strand.
GTTGAGGCAATTGCTGCATAGTTGTAACAATAAAGCTGGAAACAAATTTGTGAATTCCTTGAAATGTCATGACTAAGCTTAATGTACCACAACAGACTAAGTTTAATTTACTGTGATATTCAGTTGTGGAGAATTACTTTGGTTGATGCAGTTTATGGACTTCGTAACTTTAAGTTCCATATGCTACAGTTTTGTTTAGCCTTTTTCATGAAGATCACTTGCCATCCTGCTGCATTTCTATGCTTTAAAAGTTCTCTAGTGAATTTTTTGGAGTCTACAGTATCTACAGTGTCTGTGTGTAGAAACTTTGAAAGATTTAATAAGCATGCTCAGTGGTGCAAAAAGTGGGAGAACTGGTGTTTGAAGCAAATCAGAAAATCTGTGTGCATAAGCTGTATGGAGTATTGTGATATGTATAGGAAAGGAGGGGCTGAGGGCAGATCGGTAGAAGAGAGAGCTTTTTCTGAAAGAAAAGTGGCTTTTCCTTGTTTTCCTAGATACCATAAATTTTGGGGGGTTATCTTTTGAATGTCATTTTTGATGAATATATTTGTACCTGAATGAACAGATTCATATTTTATACATCATGTATTTCTAACTTTATACCTTGGCTAAAGGTGGGAGTGTAACCTCACAGTCATACACCTGAAAACGTTACTCTTTGTGAGAGCATTTTATATGCTGTTCTACTGGGAGCTAGTATGAGAAACTGTAAGAAAGGAGTTCTAATTTCTTAGCTGGAACCTTACCAAGGGAATACATATGTCCTGCTTAAATATTATGGATTGTCAACAGGTCTTTGACATGTCATTTGTGCTCGTAATTCATATAACAATAGTAGCAACATGCTCTTTACAGTATTAAGGTACCTGTTATGTATTCATTAAACAATCTCTATGAGCCTGCAAGTTCTTCCAAGGAGCATTTCCTTCATTCAGTGCTTGGTTTAGATATTGAAAGGGAATGAATAAAGGTTACCTAGGAAGTTATACATATGATGTTTCCAGATGTCAAAGCATTTATGAGAGAATATTTTACTCTTACGTCAAACTTGAATTAACCTATAAGCTGCATTAATTTCTTATATTTTCTGTAGACATCTTGTGAAACAACATGAATGTATTTATAAAGGGCATTTCTGAACCTTATCTAGGAATGTATGCTCTTCAAATTTTTAAGCTTTGAACCCTTTTAAAAGAAAGAAGACTGTGTATGCATATGATTTTTTTTTTTTCAGGGACCACCTAGTAAATATTAAAACAAAATTTTAATGAAAACATTAAACCTTGCCAAGAATGGCTTGAATAGTGACACATACATTCTACCTATGTATAGAATAAATACAACTTTTAAGGAGTAAAAGTTTGCGTTTTCTGAACATCCAGTTGAACATGAAGAACAGTTTATTTGAGCAAAAAAAGAGTGGATTTGATTTTAATTATAATTTATGTAACTATTATCAGGTAATAGCTAAAAGAAAAGAAGATTCTGGAAAAATAAAACTCTTGCTTCATTGGACACCAGAGGACATGTGAGTATATTACTAGTGATGTGATAGGATTTAAATGGGTAAAGATTTATAGTGGGGTAAATGAATTTGTCACTAAATTGTTTTTTATATACTTCATGTTTAAAAGAGAGTTTTTTTAAAAAGTAACTTAGAAATTTAAAAAATAAGCAACCTTGTTCCACTTTTAATTGATTTTACTTTAGCTGCTGAGTCTTTAGATTCTGATACCAGTTCAGGTAAACTTTAAGCTGCATTTTGTTTAGTGCATTTTGTCACTATAGGTATAAATAACAAGGTCTTCTAATTATTGACTGGGGGAATTCCGGTTGCTTTTGCTAGCCAAATACATGGGGAAATTTATCACTGAGACAACTCTTCTACCCACTGATCTGTCATGATCGTCAAATATTTTTAGGCACTGAAAAATACATAATCATCAGTATAACGGTAGAACTACAAGAATCTTTGCAAAGGTGCCACAATTTAACAGTGAAGTAACCACAGTTGGTCCTTCAGTGTGTCCATCTTGTATTACTGCTTCTTTGGGTTTTCCCACTGAAGTTTGGAATGCTTTTCCAGCATGTTTGGTTGCTTTTTCTCTTGGTTTTTCAAAGTTCTGCCCTGTTCCAAATGAGTCACTTCTTACGTAATGCAGGACACAAGTACTGCACTCAGGTAGGGTTGGGACATATGGAGTAGTAACTGAAATACTTTAAAAATAATTTACCTACTTCATTGAAATATCTGAGATCTCCTCTCTTTGCTGACAAAGAAAAGAATGGATATGTAAATATAATGATCTTTATTTTACGGAAAAGTAGAACAAATATTTCCTTTCCACTCTGCTCTAGGAGTGCAGTAGGCAGAGTAGTTTTAGGAGAGGCAGTAGGAGAGTAGTTCTAGTAAGTGTTGCATGATCCACGTTTTCCACAAGTTTTAAGAAAATTACTTCTTTCTTTTATAGGTAAGTATAATTATAATAGACTTTCATTCTTGGGTCCATACTCTGCATACAGGTTAAGTGACTGAGATGTTAAGATCGCACTAAGCTGAATAGCTGTGTAATTACGTAGGATGCGCAGGTTTAGAGGTTCGTTCTTAAAAGTAATCTTACTTTTAGCAGGAAAAAAACTCTAAGTTGGTAGAACTAATTAGGTGAGGATTTCTAAGTTTCAGAAGAAACAGTCATAGTTTTTGTAATTAGAATTTAGAATAAAGGAATCTTTTTAGATTCAGTGCTGCCTGTTAAGTGATTGAGTGGGAAGGTGATGCGAAGCCTTAGTGTAATAAACTCTACCTTTCGCTTTGGTGAAGTGGTTTAAATTACTCAGTTTTGTAGTATCCCAAATTAGTCATGTGCAGTAATGTGAATTCAGCAGTGTGAATTACTTTCATCTGTAGAGGACTAGAGTTGCTGGTAAGTTACCTGCAGCAATGTATGACATTTTGGTGCAATTTTAAACTGTCTGTAGCTTTTCCTGCTCTTTGCAGCACTTGTAGACTGCAAGTTTCAGTTAAACTTGGGAAAGAATAACTAAAATATTGCAGTAAAAAGTGTAGTTCTTTGCTGCCTTTTAGGACAGCTGGTAATACTGTATGTAATAGAGTTTTGTAATTGTTCTCACTAAAATATACAGATAAAGACAGTTTTTTATATTTTAAATAAAAGAAAAAACATTAAAAACATAGAACACTGAGAGCATGGGAACTAAATAATTCAGGACTTTTGTTTTCTACTATAGAGTCAAATGATTTTTTTGATCATGCAAATGAATACAATATTAGATTCTCCGGCATTGGAGAAGACAGGTTATTCAGTAGTGTTAAGACATCCCTGATAGATGTAGAGTAGGTTGGTCAGTTCAAAGGAATAATGTGCTTGTATTGATATTTCTTGCATCTTGGTTGGGTTAGGTAGAGGGTGTATTCCCTGCACTGAATGATGCAGTTTTGAATTGTTCAGTAGATTCCATTTCATGTTGTTTATTACAGTTAAGAACAGCTAATGCAGGGTGTCATGGCTTATGTCATCTGTTTGTCTTACACAAGGAACGTACTCAGACTTCAGAAAAGTTGAATACATTCATGATGATTATTTTCCATTGTGCTGAGCTGTTCATCAGCATTTCAGATGGAGCTAGCAATACTGACTTCACCTTTTCTTCTGAGTCATTTTGAGAAACTGTTAAATTGCTCTAGGTTTTCTGTACATTAAGTATTTTTTTCAGGAAAAGTAAATTGTAGTCTTTAATCATAATTTCCTATAAAGGAGTGAAATAACTTCTGAATTTTTTTTTTGGATCAGGGATTTATCCTGATTTTTTTTTTTTCTGTGCCAGTACTTATTTTACTGAGTTTCTGTCTTTATATTTCCAATAGTCTTTGCCTGTGAAAAGTTTTACTTGCTGTTTTTATCATTTTGCATCTTCAGCATGTAGTTTATAATTAAATTGTTTTCCAAATGCTTCTTTTAAAAAAAAATTGATATTCACTTTATTTAAAAAGTTTTATAGATGTTTATCATCTTTCATGAGCCATATTAAACATGAAGAGAGAGAGACATTTGCTTCCTGGTTTTCTTCTTTCTCCTCATCTGAAAAGGAGAAATAGTATCATTGGAGAAACACCTTTTCCTCCTGGGATAGAAGTTCTCTTAACCAAAAAATTGAACTTGAGTTACAGCTAACTTCCATTGCTGAAAAAATAATTTGTAGAAGTCTGTAAAACTGCATATAGTGTTGGTCAGACAAAAAAAAACACAACTGTTTAGATAGTTTTAAATGTTGTATTTCTCAATTTGAAACTTGTTTCAAAATGTTAGAGTTCTTAATTACAATCTTCTTTTCCTCAACCTGAAATGAATTTATGGCTCTTGGGTAATTAAAAACAAAAACAAAACAACAAAAAAACACTTGATGTGGGCTGAAAATAATCCGAGTTTGTGTTTTTATTTTTATTTTAGAGATAAGAAGTGGGTTTTATAAGGCACTCATGACCTCTGCAAGCCCAGTGTCTTTCTTAACAACCTGACAACCTCAGCAGGGCCTTAAAAACCCAATTTGCTTTCAGTAAAAGAAGCAGTAATGCAATAAACTGCTTAGAAGCAGACAGGTTTGGTTTCACAGAGTTAAAGAACAAAATGTAGATCAATGTGTGAGTTATCTCCAGCCCTCTTCCAGCAGTTTCACTGCAAGTGGCACCGAGGCAGTGCTTCCCTTTAATGTGTAAAGACCAAGTTTTATTCCATCTCACAATAAGAACTGTTACATAGTCAAAATACTTTATAGTGATTGCCCGAATTTCGTCAGAAGATAATTGGAAAAATTAACATGGGCTAAGTTGGAGCATTTTGACACTGAAAGCTTTGAGCTTGGAGCAAGCAAATTAGTGTGACTTGAAGTTCAGTGTCTGCAGTATTCTGGCCTTTACATACCTTTTCTTTGACAGCATCAAAGAACTTTATACCTAGTAAAATAAAGTGTGTTCAAAGATCTGTTTAGTTCCTGCTACCCATTTTCATATTAAACTATTAAAATGAAGAATGTAGTGCTATTATCATTGTATGTTTGGTTTAATATTCTTCTGGATTAATCTAAATTCCATTTAGTATCTTTTTCATGCTGAGAACTTGAAAGACTGAAATATAATGTGTAAAGCTTGGCTGTCTTTTCCTTGCTCCAGTGAAGGTGCTTTTTAACCAGTGAAATGTGGAGATTACATTTAGAAACTTCATATGTACTAGTTTACCGCATAATTTTATGGTAAGAAAAACAGTTGATCTTTTTTGAATATTTTTATTTTATTTATTTATTCATAGTCTGCCTGATGTGTGGGTAAATGAAAGTGAGCGACATCAGTTAAAAACTAAAGTAGTTCATTTATCAAAACTACCAAAAGATACTGCCTTGCTTCTGGACCCAAACATATACAGGTAATGTTCTAATTTTGAAATTTTCTTTACTTAAGTATGGTCTTAAGCCTCACTTAACTTTTTGACGTTGGAAAAGCGGATTGTTAATGTATCATACACCAGAACAGGGAGCCTCAATCCTGTCAGCGTCCAGTAGTTAAGTTCTGAGGTCTTAAGTTGTTTCAGAATTACTTAACTTCTTGAACTGAACTCTAGTTACTGAGAAACGGGGAATGTGTGTATTTACCAAGTGTATTTTACTTTTTTGTGCTTGGTGTACAGAAATTCTAGTAAAGGAGGTACATACAGTGGAATCCTGAAAGATCACTTCTGTTAAGATCACATACTGGTTTGTATACCAATTTTTTTAAAGTCCAAATTTATCTTTACATAATTTATACTCAGCTGTAATACATGCAGTATTACCTTGAAATCTGTACTTGTATACAAGTACTGTTATTTTTTTAATACAAGATTCTTTAGAGGGGGACAGAGGGGGACAGTACATGTCACTTGTCTTTAAGCTGCATTCACATTTGTGTTTTTAGGACTTGATTGGCTTCTAATCCATCTTGTTTCTAATAATTTCCTGATTTTTTCCCCCCTCTGTATTAATGTGCTCACATAATTGTCAGTACCCACAGTTGTATGTGTGTACAGTTTTTAAAGGTAATCTGAAATGCTTAATTCAGTCTTAAGTTTTTGAAGGTCCAAAGATACATGTTTATAGGCTTATTTAAAAATGCATGAAAATGGGGGGGAGGGAGGAAGAAAAAAGTTATTCTGCTATAACCAAAGTTCATTGTTTCTATGTTTCTTAACACCCAATGACCTAGTATCTAAAGGAGTACCTAGAATGCTAATCTGAGGTCTTGATATGCAATAAGCCTTTCAGTTCACCTTTAATATTCAGTGTATTTCACTAATCAAATTAATGAAAGCGTGGTTTACAATATGAAAATAAATCATTGTACTACGTATGCTATCTTTTTAAATGTTTTTAAAATACTTCAGTATGTAAATTATTGTTGTTAACAGTAAATCATAAAAATGTTATGAGGAAATTGGCTTATGTATTTTAAAACGCTTAACACGGTGACTGTTTTATAACCTAATTTAGGTGTTAATCACCTTTATATTGATTACCTTTGCAGAACTTCATATTTGGTTTGATTTAAAAAGAAAAAAAAATAACCTTTTTAAATAAAAATGATCTTTGGGATGAAGTCCATTGGGAAAAATGAACAACCCTTTCTCCCTCTTCTGAATAAAATTAAGGTCCCTGCACATAATTTTTATCAGTATAGATCAGTATGTGATTAAAAAGAGCTTTGGGACCGACTGTGGGAGAGGAAAGAAATAAAATTGAAGACTAAAATTTTGCACAGGGAAAAAGTGATTAGGAGAACTCAGTCGCAGCTATTAATGTCATAATAGAATGTTGATGTTAATAGAAAGTTTGAAATCATCATCTGAAATATATGATAATTTGGGATCATATGAAATGGCTTTCAGTTGTAATCAAATTACGTGAAAGTAGATTGTATATAGTCATGATTTCATAATACACTGTAGCTGACTTGGATTTATATCTCAGGGTCTTTTTGTAAAAACTGTCCTATCTTCTTTTACAGAACAATGCCCCAGAAGAGGTTGAAGAGGTAAAAACCAAACGAGTGGGGACACCTGCAGTCTTAGTCACTGACAATGGATTTAGAAATAAAGTTGCACATTAGTCAAATCCCATCCTTTTTTTTCTTTTTTGATAAATATTTATGCTTAGTGTAAACATTCTGTGAATGAAGTTGATGCTTCCGTGGAATATATTAATATATTACTGTATATCCACATTTTCATGGAATGGTACAGTGGGAGACTGAGCAAACACTCTTCTGGCAACTTAGTGGAACAACTAAAAGGCTTTGCATGCTTGCTTCCTTAAGCGGCTTTTTTCTTTAGTGAATACAGTAGTTTATATTTGATGAAAAGAAAAAGTAACCATCACCATTTACTCACAATTCCCAGGAGAACTGTTAACAAGCAATTAGGCTTCTTGTCAATATTAACTAAATATAATATGCCGGACAATAAAACAGCTACCAAGGGACTGTCCTGTTGCCCTTTCAGTATGGTGGATAGTAATCATTTGTCATATGTAACCTCGTGTCCTTTCGCAGATCCATAAGATATGTTGAATTATAATGTTTTTTTAAAAAAAATGTTGATGGAATGCTTGTCTTTTCCAATCAACTACGAATACATATAGTACGGTTTAAAGATGTTAAGAGTGTTGCAGTATGTCTGATCCCCTTTTCAGGAGTAGTATAGTATGTTAATGAGATCTTCTCTTATGTGATCCATATCAATGGACGGTTTTTGAAAAACCTCTACTTAGCAGTTAGTGTTCTTGGTGTTTTATTTTACTTTTTTGGCCCTGTAGAATCCCCATTCACTTGTAAAGTATACTTTTTTATTTGGCCTAATGTTTTCTAGATGTAAAGAAAATGGTATTTTTAAAAAAAAAAAAAATCTAGAAATTCAATCCTTTATGCACCAAAGTTGGCTTTGAAAAGGAAAGTAAAATCATTTTCTTGCTTAATAAGCAAGAAGCCATGGATTTTTTTAACTGACAAATAGAGATGTGTCTAACCTGTTAGTCTTTGTATGGAGACAAAAATGTTGCATATAGATAATAGGACATTGCTTGTAAATATTTCAGCAGATTTGTAATATATTTTTATATTATGAAATGTACTGTAGATGTTTTTCTAGAGGCATGAAAGTTAAAATGTATATATTACGGTAGAAATAATATTGAAGGATATTGTAATTCACTAGTGCTGCCAGAAGAATTGTTTAAAAAAGCACCTTCCTTAACAATAAAGAAAACTTCTTTTACATACCTAAGGGGCTATATACTACTGTTAATATCTGTTGTAAGAACAAATACATTGAACATCCTTCCCAGAAATCTTAGAGGGATGAATAGTACCCATAATTAATTCATGGCGCTCCTTTCTAATAGTGAACACGAAATTAGTTTTTTCCTTGCTATTGGAAGGAACTAATATGTAAAATTTGTATGGATATATGCAGTCAAACTGCAGAGTTAGTCCTCCTTATTGGGGAGGAATTTACTACAGTGAAACTATTAACCAGCAGTTTTTACACTAAATTTTTATTAAATAGAGTAAAAGTTAGAAGTAACCCTTTGGTTGCAGAAGTGAGCATATCCTAATATAATACAAATGCATTCTGCATTGGTACTGACACGAGAGTCTTGCTTAGCTCCAATGGGTTAAAAATGTTACTTATATACATGAAAAAAAGTCTTATCAAACAAAATAAAGTGCAGATTAAAGCACCACTAATATAAGATGTTCTGGAATGGTTGTTTAATAAGGGTATTATTCATAAAATCTGTAGTGATGTGACTTTATTTTTGGAAAAAAAAAATGCAGTGTTTTGTTTTTGTTTTTTTATTTTTTGCTTGAGCACTTCACCTACTGCTTTTTCTGTACCTATAAAGTAATCCGCAATCTTTGTTTCTTTTATGAATTTGTTATAAAATTGCCAAATAGAAGTGTTTCAGATATAGTTTGTATTTGTATTTTTTTAATTTTATTGCTTCATGAGTTTCTTGTAAGTCATTTATAATTGACAGATGATTGTAGACCTTGCCCGAGTATTTTTTCTAATAAAACAAAGCAAACAAACCTCATTAGCTTCAAAATTGTAAGATGTCAATGAAACTTTCAAAGGTAAATGTAAGCATGTCACTATCTCTTTTATTTTGCCCATAAGTGGTGAAACACATACCTTTAAACATCTGGGAGTTCAGGGATTCAAGTCATGTATTGTTCATGTAAACTGTGACTTTCTTTTCTTGGGTTTGAGAAAAGTATTATCTGATGTTTTCATGATACCACATCTCTCTTGGAAGGGGGGAAAAAAAACAGTTTAAAACCAAAATATCTGGGAACAAATGGATACATTAGGATTAATTACATTTTTCACAGTAGTTGAAAGGTAAGTGTATTTCTGGCAGTTTTAACTTGAAGTTATCCAAGTGAGTTAATAAAACCATTTATGCTTAAAAGTTGTTTATATTCTACACATTATGTATGTACTTGATGGTGTTGTGGTTCAACTGACAGTCACTTCTCTCTAAAGTTCTGCTTCAGTTTTTTTTTCCTTTGCCTCTGATGAATTCCAGTTTTGATAGAGTACCAGACAGGTGGGATTGGCATAGCATGCCAGGAGAGATTGATTATGTTGTTCTGAGAAAAATTATTCTATTTTTCTTACCGTTTTTCTTGAACAGTGTTAATGAAATTGCTTTTTTTCTTCACCTTTTGAGTGGTCACAGATACTTTCTTTCTGGTTATAACATATAGAGACTTCCTTCTGTCTTTCTCAGTAACTTTTCCTTTTGGAATAGATTTTTCAGTTAACTAGAGGATGCATTTCCTCCCAGTTGGACTGTTTATTTTCTTTGTAGAGAAGTGCCATCAAGACAAACCTATAGTTATTTTACCCTTCATTGCAGTCTGTTTCCTGCCTGATATATTAAGTGTATAAATATTCCCAATTTATATAGTTTTGGTCAGAGGTTCTGTATTATCTTCAACATATTACAGAAGGTGAGGTAAAGAAAATTACTAATTTTACAGTTGAAGTTGAATCATGACAAACTATACTGGAGCACGTACTCCATGAGGCTTGAGGGAGCAGGACAAGTTCAGACTGGAAAAGAGAAGGCTTTGGGGGAACTTAACAACAGTGTTCCAGTAGTTAAGTTACCAAGAAGGTGGTTTAGGCTCACTACAACTGCACAGCAGGAGGGTGAGTCAGTGGTCCTAAGCTGAAATAAGAGATCTTTTTTCAGTATTGAGCATTGAAACACATTTCTTCCAAAGATGATGAAGTCTCTGTTCTTGGAGGCTTTCAAGTTCCAGGCAAAGCCCTGAGCAACTTGGTCAGGATTCAGTGTTGTTAGTGTTGTGTTGAGCAGGAGATTGGATTAGATGTTCTCCAGAGGTACCTCTCAACATGAATAATTCTGTGCTTTGATACAGAAGAAATAAGCTGACTTTCTCTTACAGCCTACATTCTCAGGCAGGCTTCAGCTATGTTTAGATCATGTTAGCAAACAGTTCATATGTTCATAGATCATGGCTGGAGCTGGAGTTATTTGATTGGAAAATTGATCAGCTGTGGCAGTAACTTGGCTCTGGGGCTTCAGTCTGCATTTGTTTTGGTATACAACCTGCTTGAACTACACTGGCACTGTTTTAAGGTAGATGCTGGTGCCTGGGGATGTGGGGCAAGAAACAGCATGGGATGGAATGTGTACTTACTGTTGGTTGACACCAGCAAGGGTTTTCAGAAATCCCAAATGCATTTGTGGATGTCTTAGGTCACCCTGCTTCTGAAAATTACAGAACTCAGTTCTCTGAAAATTACAGTCTTCAGGAGTTGCAGTGCACCCAAATACCTGTACCCAAAATTGCCAGTCCTTTTGGAATATGGTGGCTTGACTTTTACAGTTTTCTGAAGATGAATAACAGGATTTTGAGTGAATTTTGGGAATGAAGAACCACTCTGTCTTTTGCTGAAGTGGATGGAAATTCTTGTTTGGAAACACATTGAGAGCAGCCCTGAGAAGGACTTGAGGGTGTTAGTTGATGACAAACAACATGAGCCAGCAATGTGAGCTTGCATCCGAGAAAGCCAACCACATCCTGGGCTGCATCAAAAGCAGTGTGGTCAGCAGGTCAAGGGAGGTGATTTTTCCCCCCTCTACTCTGCTCTCGTGGGATCCCATGTGGAGCCCTGTGTTCAGGTCTGGGGCCCCCAGTATAAGAAGGATATGGACCTATTAGAGTGGTTGCAGAGAAGAGCCACGAGGATGGTCAGAGGCTGGAGCACCTCTGCTATGAAGGGAAGCTGAGGGAGTTGGAGTTGTTCAGCCTGGAAAAGAGAAGGCTCCAGGAAGACTGTATAGCGGCCTTCCAGTACCTAAAGGGGGCCTACAGGAAAGCTGGAGAGAGACTCTTTGTCAGGGAGTGCTGTGACAGGACAAGGGGCAGTGGTTTTAAGCTGAAAGAGGGTAGGTTTAGATTAGATGTTAGGAAGAAAACCTTTACTCAGAGGGTGGTGAGGCACTGGAACAGGTTGCCCAGAGAAGCTGTGGATGCCCCATCCCTGGAAGTGTTCAAGGCCAGGTTGGATGGGATTTTGGGCAACCTGGTCTAGAGGGAGGTGTCCCTGCCCATGTCAGGGGGTTGGAACTAGATGGTCTGTAAGGTCCCTTCCAACCCAAACCATTCTGTGATTCTGTGAATACTTCCTAGCATTTGGGCGTAGCATACAGCTGATTGTTTGATATTAGATCTCATTCTATCTACTAAATCACTAAAAAATGGGGCACAAACACATCAGTTGCATCTAAGTAGTTTCTCTGAAATTAGTGCGATTTTTCACATTTTGGCCCAATTGCACTATATGTAACACTTAGTGTATTTTTCTTGACTTATATATATACACTGTAAAGTGATGATAAAAGTAGTTTCCAATTTAAATTACTATTACATCTGGACTAACTTATTTGTGGACAAATAGGTTAATTATGTTTAAATCTGCATCATTTTTAATAGTAGGAATTTAAGTGGTTGATTTCTGTTCGTTACAGCTTTTCAATGCATCATGTGAATTATTTGTTGTAGAAAACCAGTCTTATTTAATACTTCAGTCTGAAATGGATGATTTATCCTCGGTTAATGCTTTCTTGCCTTGGCATTTTACACTGGTTTATGAACCTAAACGCAAGTAGTTCTCTTTTCACATTAATGTATAACAAATATAACAGGAAAAAAAAAAGTATCATTGGGAACGTTTGCTTTTAAAAAAGCAGTGAGCTGAACTTATGGTTTCTTTCAGTCATTTTCTGTAAGCTGTTAAGTGAATGTTCTGTGAATGGCCCCTATATGCACATAGCTTTGAAAGTAAAATAAGCAGTTTAATGCCTAAAACAGTCTATTCTAAACAAAACATTCCAGCAGCAGAAGATGGTCTTAACATCACATGGATTTTCTTAGTCAAGTAAAGATGCCCTTTGGTCTGTTAGTTATCCTGGCATTTACTTATTCCAAGCTTCTACTCTTTGGTAGACTTATGTTGCTTCAACTTCTAATAAAATTTTCTGAATTAGGTATTTTGGAAGAAAAAAACAAAAACAAACAAAAAAACACACGTGCACTATTCTGTTTTGTTTGAGGAATATGATGGAAAAATGTTTTAAAATCAATATCTTCGTGTCTTTTCAGTGGGGACCCTTTTCTAAAAACTGTTTGCAAATATGTAAACTGAACTGAGACTGAAGTCGTATTAATACAGCTGCAGTCTTCTGATGCTTATAATGAGACGAATCAGAGTTTGCAGGTATAAGTACAGGAGTGGACTCTCCCAAAGTATATTAATGAGAAGAATTATTACAGTGCTGAAGGGTTTCACTATTGTAATCACCACTATAGTATTTTTTTCTAATATATGATAAATTAAAATTTAACCAACAATAAAACCTTGTACTCCTGAAAGATTAGGATTTTTTTTTTCAACCATCTATTCAGTTAATTTCCTGAATATAGTTGAAAAAATAGAGGTGGCAGATCTAGATATGCTGTCAAATCTCAGGATATCATCTGGTGGTGGGTGTGGGAGGGTGTGTGGGGGAAAAAGAGATTAATGGTTTGTGTTTAAAGCAGAGCATTGGATTGAGGAAACAGGAGCTGAGAATTTCCTCTTTCCAGGTGGTGATGAATGTAGACCACTGTTGCTACCTGTATTTTTGACTTTTTGACTGGAATTGGCAACATTGAGAACTTGCTTTCCTTCTTGTATACAGCAGCTGTCCTTACAGTGAAAAATTCTCCCCAGACCGTATGTCCAGGCGTCTTAGTTTTTATACTGCCACACTAATCTACAAAGTATGTATGTTTGGGTTTTGACCTAATTTTATCAAAATCCTATGTAATCACTGCTTTGTATTTTTTCTTCATTTTAATGAAATGTATAGTTGGGATACTGTTATCTGCCTCTCCAAATGTTTTATAATCCTTAAATTTTAACCAACTTTCTTATGTTTTCTGTCGCATCTTTTTAATAGAGTAAATTACCTGGCCTGAAGTACTTTCCATGCTAGTCCTTTTACACTATATTAATGTAGTACAGAGTTGGACCAAGGTAAAGTTCTACATGCACCCAAGTATTATGTACCCATAATACTTGCATGCCCTAACTTTTGAAAACTGGTCTTGCAACCTTATCTTAAATTAGTTTTATCTGTAGTTTCCTAAATGACTTTGAAGTATATTCTAATTCCAGTAATAATAGCATTTTACCATCATTTACAGGGGTAATAGTAGAACTGGAAGGTATCTGTTGATGTCCACAAGGCTTACTGATCTGAGCTGTCCTATTGGAGCTAACAATAACTCAGACCAGTTGTGCATGTCATCTTTCATGCAGACTTGGAACAAGAGGGGAAGGAGGAGACTCTACTTGTGAGTTAGGTATGTGAAGACTGAGTCTTAGGAATACTGAGTTCAGTTGTAGGATGGAAAGAACTGCAAACTAGATTTCTAAGGTTCTATGCTAAATCCTATTATTGTTGTTGTTATTATTATTTTAAACCGTTTTCCAGCATTCCGAGGTGATGAGGAAAAACATTGTTCTGGTCCAGCCAGTGCTATCCCACTGACTGCTGGTCATCAAGTTTGTCATACTTATTTTTATTTGCCTTTCTCTCCCACATGCGTAGTTGCGCTTTAATGTCTGATTATCTTCTAGGGAAGAGTTAAGAGGTCTTTGATGTCACAGCATAATTTATAGCAGAATAAAAAAACATATTTCTAAGGGTAAAGAGAATAAAAATGCTTTGCATATTAAAAGTAGGCTGTTGACAGCCAGTTATGGTAATTTGTGTTCATGAAATCATTATGGTATAGGATTAAGATATTTATTGAGTTGTTTTTTTTTTTCCCAGAAGATAGTGTGCAAGTTTAAAATTACATTGTCCTAGGACCCAGTGAGGTGACTCTGCCACAGCGTGTCTTCATTATGTGATTTTTAAGCAATGTGTTGCTCAAAAAAGCAAGTATTACATGTAGCCACATCAATATAACAGTGATAATCTGCCTCTGGCGGATATGGTTGTTTATTGGGAGGAAGGAGGGCACAAACGTTTAAACTGCTGCTCATGAAGCTATTTTCTGTTAGAAAATACATAAATCCAAGTACAGGAATGTTGCAAGTTTTTGCGAAAACTGCTTGCATTGGAAAAACCAATAGGTTATTGTATATATTGATAGGTTATTGGAGATCTAAAAACCCTTGCCTCATAACATTATACAAGACAGTGTAAGTTAACAGCTGGTTATTTAAGGGTTAGGATGTTGCTTATGATTCATTTAAGCCAAAATGTTCAACATGAGCCACTTAAATGTGTCTGGGCAGTGAAATATATGTTCGGATTTATATAATTTCAAGGCCAAAAGATTAGTAAATATGTTGTTTTAGAGCAAAGCATTGGAATGTGAGATTAAAGACTGCCCTTCAGCAATAAAGCCATTTTAAATGGTTTTAACTTTAAACAACACTTTGCAGCTTTTACTTTCAAGTGAATATGAGGCAGGGGCTTGGACCCTGCTTGCTTTTTCTTTCTTCATGTCATAAATATTCTCTCCTAGAGCATGGAAAATATGTCAATTACACTTAAAACAGTGTTTATTGCACAGCAGATGTGTGCATACAGCAAATGTATGTGAAAGCCAAAGTATTTAATTAGCAGTTGCCTGCAGCTGGATTTTTTTAAGCAAGTGGGGAGGTGGGGAAACATAAAAGGATATCAAGAGACTTTCTGCTGACAGTGAGCAAGTTCATGTGTAATTACTTATTAAAAATCTTACTCTCTCTGTACTCAGCCATAATGTGATACTGCTTCCTATTCATTGTGCTGTGCAATCATCTATGAATTTCATGTCCTCACTGACCAGATACGTGCTGTCTGATACAAATAACATTTGATTGGATTGTATAGGTTTTTTTAAAAAGGAGGATAACAGGTATGAAGATTTTTAATAGTCTTGTGCTCATCTGTTGACTTCATTGTAGCTGTTCCCTCCACAATTGTTGAGAGAATGTGGTTGATTTGAAGGGTGAGCACTTCCTATGTTACAGTTATCTGGATTTGCTTCCTCACACATTACATAGACTCTCAAGGGGTAATGTAGGGTGTATAGGTCAAATCTTTGGTGACAGCAATTTTTTAAAGTGTTTTACTTCTTGTTGACTGGTTAGTAATAGCTTTTAAAATAAACAGATGAGTATGAAATCTGAATGTATGCTGTAAAAATTTCAAAGAGGTGGTTTTGGGATGGAAGGTTGCCTCTTAAACTGAATAGTTCCTTTTTATTGTTCTTCAGAAATGAATTATTGTGGAGGAAATTACAAAACAAAAGCTTTATCTTGACTAATGCCTCATCTGGGTAATCTGCTACAAGCTGTACAAACTGCACGTTGTAGTTTCTGATATATTTTCACATTTATTTATCTCCCTGGAGTCATCTTTTTTTTTTTCCCCCCTTAGCTAATATACTTATTAATTTTCATCTTAGAATGTATTTCATAATTTCGTGACCATAGTATGCGTCCCAATGGGAGCTGCTTTCAGTGGTAGAAGATATGAAGGTATTTTAAGCTGGAAGATAAATATATTTCAAGACATTCAATGACACACTGCAGTTTCCAGAAAGTATAAACGATGTTTCTGTCCTGCCCCACTGTCCTCACAGATCCCAGTATCTTAGGTAGAAGTTTAATTTCATAGCAATCTTTAACCAAAAGGTGGCAGCAATCTACCATGCTAAGACTACCCATAAATGTAATATATGGTAGTGATCACTTGGTAGTGATGTTACTTCAGATGTTTACTTGCTTTTTCTAAACTGGTCTCTTTGTGTGTAATTTGTTGCCTTTGTTGATATAGGATGGAATTATGTGTTCTAACAGATTTCCTGTTTTACTGATTGGTCTATGTGTCAGATATTGCAAAGGAGAATAGAAGCTGCAGAGAATAGAATTGACTAATATAGGTGAAAATACATTAAAGGAATATTTTATTATCCAAGTACTCAAAGAATTGATCATTATTTAATTTTGTAAAATGTGGCTGGCTAATCATGGTGCTGGGTCACTTCTTTTTGCTATTTACATTTCCTTTCCCAGTGATACGTAAGACTGACTTTTAACCACCTGATTATTTTATTGAAGGGGTATGACAGAAGTATGTTTATAGAGTTCTGTACTTATTGTTGTTGAAGTGAGTCAGATCAAGTTTTTTTCTTTCTTATGTAAAAATCTGGCAACTTCAACATGGATTTGGAGGGGAAAAAAATCCTGCCAATTGTAAGACTTTTCATGCTATTCATTGGGGGAATGGATATATTCAGGGACTGGATAACGGTGCTGCTAAAATCAGGATCATAGTTTCTTTTGTATCTGAATTGTCCTTTCAGGGGGATTTCTGTCTGTAAAATGGGTAACCACGTACAAGACAGGATTAAAGCAAACTTTCCGAACTCATAACTGCAGTAGAAGTTTTGTCCAGTAGAAGCATTGAATTGATAGCAGCGAGATGTACAAAACCTTCTGCCATTCTGGTGTTTATAGAACTTCTCTGAAGAAGACCCGTTTTCCAAGAAGTGGAGTTACAGCTGTTTTGCTTTCTGCTGTATTTCTTCAGTGGCGTGAGGTCTCTAATGACTTTTGATGCACCAAAACTTTGCTGTGTATCTACTGGTTTGCAGTAACCACTTACTCACATAACCTTTATCCTCTAGTAGATGAAAGATGATGCACACTGGTTCCATTCCTAGTAAGAAAGGTAGTTACTTTGCATCTTTCTAAGGGTGTTGCAAAACAATGCAGTGAGTATTACAATGTCTTTATTGCTCATGATTAAAGCCTGAAATTTTAAGCTGGCATCTCAGAAATTATCTTGCCTAGTTAGACATAGAAGAATAACATGAGTGGCCGGGCCATGCTCCCCACCTCGACCAGGAATTAGTGCCAGTGATGAACTGTGGAACCCAAGTCTTACCTTATAAGTCGTCTTTTGTTTGCAGCCCTTTTTGCTTCCTTTAGCAGTTGTCTGGACAATTGGCCAGCCTATCACCCCCTCTGCAGCTTTGCAGGGATTCTGATAATATTGTCTTCAAGTTTCTGATGTGCTGTACTCATGGTTATAGTCTCAGGCTCTTTGCAGTTTCAGATAGAGATCGGTACATTGTGCACACTTGGGTCATGCTTTCCAGTTTCTACTCACAACTGTAAAGGCTGAAAATATGTGAGTAGCTTATCGTCAGGTAAGTCTGACGAGAAGGTGACCTGAGAACCTAGACTTAAATCTCACTCTTGCTATAGCAAGGATTTAAGGAGAAGGTGGTGAGATGCAAGTTTCTTGCCCAGCCTTTTCTCTGTGTTTCTGCATATCCAGTTCTATATTTGATGGTGAGTAAATTTCAGTTCAATTTCTTTTTGGTAAACAGCTATGCAAGAATTTGTTGAGCCAAGCTCGGTGTTGCTTTTCAACTCGGTAGTCATCCAAAATGGATGCAAAATACTGCCAAAGCAGAAGTATATACTTTACGTACTTGTTTTGCCATGATGTGAAAGGCAATAAATGATTAACTGAATAAACTAGAAATAATAATGGGATAGTGGCAGAGGAGTCACAGTTGAAAATAGGACTTGGATGGTTTGGGGGATTTTATCCTGTGGTTTAAAGCTATTTTTTTTTTTTCTCTTGGATGTGTCTGTTAGTACAAAGGAATTTGTTTTCTAATTATCCAGGTGTTTTTCAGTTCTCACGTTAGCAAGGTGTTTATCAGAAGTTACAGAAGAAATCAGATCATTTTTGGTTGGAATCGGTGAGGTAAAGTTTTTTTCCTATTTTTACAAATTGATGTATGTAAATGTTTGGCATTTTACAAAATGCCAAAGCATAAGATACATTTACTCTCTGTTTGGTTCCCTTCCATGTCCTGAACAGTAGTGGCATCACCAAATAATCTTCAGATTTTAAAACCTGTGTTTTGTAACTCAGGTAGCTATTTATTGCATATGCCCAAATTAGCTCCTAAGTGTAAGTACCCAAGAAAATGTTGAGCAATTAAGCAACTACTTGCATGTGCATCACAAAGCCTGATGCTATTTCATATAAGTGGTGGTTCAGGTCAAAATTGTGTGTATTTCCATGGTCCATAACTATACATTTTGTAAGATGTACTGCAGACCTTGTTGTAGTTTCCACAGCTAAAAGCAGCACAGTAGTTCCCGTTTAATTTTTTTCTTTTAAAAAACAAATCCACTAGTTGGTGTAATGTACACGTGGACAGTAATTTGGCAAGTGGTGGTGAATATAGCTTCACAATGTGTCACTAGATATTGGCTACCTATTTAGGAGAGCTTCAAGCTTTCATGGAGCTTTTAGGAAACCTCTATCTGAAACTTCAAGTCAGTTATCGATGTATCTTTTTTGTGCATTATCTCCATTTGTTTTCAATTATGGATGACTTTTTCCAAAGCTGATTTCATTCCAAGGAGTGCCTAAGCATGAGGTCAGTTAGAAATGATTGCTTGGGCAGGTTTTATCTTTCCAGTAGTTAATTTATCACTTCTGTAAATAAAAGATGATCTGGGCTCTGCATTCTTTTATATCTCATTGTTAAAACCCTGCCATGCCAAAGAGTAGAGATGGGCAAGATATTTTGCAGTACTATATGGAACAAAATTGCCAAGTGATGATAATCCCACTTTTATTCCAGATGAATGAGGTGATCCATTTTGTATCCACCACAATTAGAGTTTATGAAGCAGCCAGCTCAATACACAAGCTGCCATCTGCACTTCACCACAGTTTCTTATATATTAAGGGACAAAATTCTAGTCATCAGTCTTACAGATGATTTGTGTTTCGAGTGATTGTATATTTTAAATGTAAAAATCCAAAAGTCAACATGTCCTTGCATTCTTATGTGCGCTTTCTTGCTTTCTTCCTGTTTCCACCTTTGAAGATCAATTGTCTTCAATTTGGGAATTTGGGGCTTTTTTTTACTTTTGCTACCTTATCACAAAAGAAGCTGTGCTGATTTTCATGGAAAAGTGGCACCCACAGGGAAGGAACAAATGGTTTGCAGGCAAAAAGCATCTATTCTTACCTTCCAAGCTGGCTTTCATTAGAATTCCAGTACTAAGGCATCTGTATCCAGAGGCTTTTCAGGACAAGTCTTGAAGGGAAAAATAGGGTTAAAAATATAATAAAAATTAATATGTTCCCTCCGTTGCTCTCTGTCACTTTCTTTTTCGCAGGATGCTGTAACTCACAGCATCTCTACTCTAAATCCTTCTGTGTGGTTCACCTCTGCTGCAGCCCTCCCCATTTCACTATACTCCCTTTCTCTTTGGCACAGCTGTGCTGCAGCTTCCCAAGTCACCAGTCACAGCAAAGGATTTGGAGTCAGAAGCTGGGTTCAAGCTGGTCCAACTCTGGGTTCTGTTTCTGCTTGGTTTAGTGAACTTGTTGGCAATGGTTGCTTACCCTTCCCCTTTTTTGGCAATTACAGGGGCTTCTCACCTGGGCCCAATATGCTTGCACCCTGGTAACAAACGTGACTCAGATGCAGCAAAAGGGTTCTGTGATTATTGTGCGTATGTGTGTGCATGCACGCGCTGTAGTCAGGGTTAAGATACAGGAGGTCGATAGTATATGGAGATGATCTCACCAGCTAAGCAGCTGTAGAGGCAGAAGATCTGCCATCGTCTAGATCACAATTCTGCAGGACAGACTCTGAACTCAAACTCTTATTTGAGCTTCCGAGCAACAACCGTGGCTGAATTTGATGGTATTTCTGTCCAAATGATGACTGAGCAAAAGACTGAAGATTTGGTCCTGAAATCAACATCATAAAGTAAAAACAAAGGGAAGAGTAAATGAATATGTCTCTTGTAACCTTCTTTCTATCCTTTACTGGTTAAAACATCAATTCTGCTGCTTAACAGTAGATATAAAAATGTGTTTTCAAGCATCCAAAGTTATTTGCTGTTGTTCCATTCTGGCACAAGTCCATATACTGTAAAAGAAAATCAGAAAAGGTCACTGCTTCTTTTTAACTGTGTTACCAAAAAGGAGCCACACTTACCAGTGTTGAAATACAACGGAAATGTGATATAGTGGATTTTTCTGTGAGAAATTTCTTTAATGATGCACAACTGACTTCAGAAATTTGTCTTGGAAATAAACTGGAACTCAACACTTTGATATTGTTCAGATGCCCTACATCTGATAACATTGATTAGCATACACATTTTTTTTTCCTAACTTTCTAAAATGTTTTGATGAAGGAAAACCAGTTTAGCCTAAGCATCTCAAAAAGAGAGTAGTTTGTTTACTGTTTCAAACCAGTTTTATTGAAGTGTCTGAAGAAACTTCTTTTATTCAAAGACAGAGGTATAAAATGTATCTGGTGTTATATGAGATCAGCTATCTTAAATGTTCAAGTTAACCTAATACTAAATACAGAAAATTAAAGTGTAATCATCTGAATACTTTGTGATAAATTGCTGGAATGGTAGTTTCTAAAAATGGAGCTCTTCTAGCACATCTAGATCTGGAAGAGTGAATTTGCCTAAAAGCTTACACTGGCATAAAATGTGAATTCCATGTAGTCACATTTCTGACACCAGGGGGTTTTCGTCAGTTAAATGTATGCTAGGAAGGACGTCAATCCAGACTGAACAGTCACTGGGATAAATATGCCTTTGTGCTTACATTGGTAGGTGAGTTTAACTCGTATTGGTGTGATGTACTGGTAAAACTTCTGTGCAGACAAGTTCTTGTTTTCTCAGGGTAAAGATAGCACATAGTTCAAATGTATTAAACCATACAATATTTGATGTCTGAGAGTCCATATGCCATATATCTTTCAGAAAGAAAGAGTGCTTTTAGAGCTGGGAGGGGAAACAGAAAAAGGCTGGAGCATGAAAGTAACTGTATGTGGTTTTAGCTATTATAAAGAAATCTCTCATCACTGAGGGGAGGGAAAAGTGCTCAGAAACCATACTAAAGTGGCAACCTATTTTCCTATTAATGCCTCAACCCACTTCTCATTTCCCCCACTTGTCAGGGGTCTCTTAGTTACCTTTGTATGAACTTCTGGGTTCTGGCATGATCAGCCTTTTTGCTGCATTCCTGGTCTGTTTTAATACTGTCAGATAAATGACCCCAAATGACTCCAGTCTTCTGGACCTGTTCACTATTATTAGCAAGGTTCCATGAGAAATGCAGGGGCTGATAACATTAAGTGAGTCTTTAGTATAAACACAAGTTATCGGAAAATCCTGTTTTAGCAGCAGAGAGTACAGCATATCTAGGACTGATGCTTGAGTTAGCTGTACTAGTATTTCTAAATTGAAGTATTCGCTGTGTTAGTACCGTTCTATCAAGCAGCTGCCTTTGAGATGATTACATGAAAGGAAAAATTTATAAGTTTTCTTCAGTGCAGGCTTTGTTTTCCAGCCCTGAGACAGTGATAGATTAACTAGTCTTACTCTGAATGGAAGACAGCAGGCAGTAATGCATAAGTAAGGGTACATTTAGTAATGATCAGCAGACTGCTGTTGGTTATAATGTAGTGATAAATTACAAGGCATTGGGAATTGCATCTGCCTGTAGTATGAGACCAAACCATGAGGTCAAATAGGGTTTGAAAGCAGGTTGCAAAATAGATAGCAAGGGAACTGCACTTACACATACTGTTAGTTCCATGAAGGATGTCTCTCTCTCCCTCTGAAGGATATTTGGCTCCTTGATTGCGCTGAAGGCATGTACACAAGCATAACACAACTTTTCTTTGTGTCTAGGTTCTTAAAAGGTGATACAACACTTAGTGCCCAGGCTGTAGATAAGAAGGCCCCAAGTTTCATTGTCTTGTCATTGTGTGAATTAGTTTGAGTACCAAAATCAGCCTAGCTGTTCAGCTGTGCTGGCTACTGTATTTTGATTCTTCTTCTGGTGGGTAAGTGGTACTGAGAACCACTGCTGAGGCTCAAAATATTACCAAGGTTTATTGTCTTTGTTGGTATTTCTCGTTAGACTTTGCATGTGTATGTTTGGATATATCCTCAGTCTTTCTGATTTTAATACATCAACAATGTGTGTCCTCGACCCTGCTTCCTATTGCTGGAGGAGCTTAAGTTGGGTTGTCTTTTTTCCCCTTTCAAGATGCACTGATTTTCAGTCTTCACTGTAACCAGGAGTTTGGTGCTTAGCTGAGCCTAATTAGTAACATGTTCTTCTGCTTACCTTGTCTGCATACCAGATGGTGGAGCATCTCCATGATTAGAGTGTAGGTACAGAGCATCTGTTAGACTGCATGTCCTTAATCGCAGTTCTTTACAGGATACCATCAAACAACTTGATTTGCCCTGCTCTTTACTTCTGTATGTCCTGTCCTTCAAGTCTGTTTTCTTGTCCAGTGCACATGTTTAAAAAACTGAGCATTCAGCAAAAGTTATTGTCCCCTTTCAAGTGCTTTTCTCCATTGTCTAGTCTGCAGAAAAGAAACTGCTGCAGGAAGTGTAAGTGGTTTGTGAACATGCAGTCACAATCATGCCTGCATACAACTCGTACAGCTCATTCACATTTTGTGCAGCTGACTTTATGGAAAAAAAAATCAAGCTGATCATTTTACTGTAGACAAAATGCAAAATCTTATATACAGGATAGTGTATGAAACATAAAATATAGAACTGGCTGTAGTTAGATGTCACTTTCTTTAATGAACTAAAATGAGGATAGTGTTTTCAGGTAGATGGGTTCTGTCATCCCCCAGTAAAATGATATTATCCTTTATTTAAATTGACAATTATGTGTGTTTTACAATACCACTGGTATTTCTGAAACAGAGTGCCTTCTGAAACAGAAATCCTTAAACCTGCTAACATGTAAAGCTGTGGGTCTGTTAAGATACTTTTTTTTTGCAATCAAAGGTTGTTAATAGAATAGAGAACAGGGTATTCTGTATATTCTGTATATATTCTAAATAAATTACTAAACATCTATGTATTCTGTGTACAGAATACATGTACTGTGATTATCAGTGTCTCTTCAGCATTTTGGTTTATAAAATTATACTACATATGTCATAATACGGATTTTTTTTTTTCAGAAAATCAATGAGAAAGTAAACATTTCATGTGTAGTTAAAATTGCACACTATAGGAGGGTCAGCTGTGCTGCAAAGCAAAAGCTAGTCATGTATGTCAATGGCTGCCTTATTCTTGGTGAAGTCTCTTGCAAGAAAACCTCGTTTACTTAGTTTTTCCTTTCTTCAGATGTCTGGTTAGTTGGTTTACAAGAACTACGAGATGTAATTATGTGTCAGACTGCTCAACCCAATCCTTGGTATAACACTTACTGGTTAGAGTCCATGTTTTCCCTGATTTCTCTATATTCAGTGTGAGAGTGTAAAGCCGTATGAGGAGGAGCAAGATTAATGCTTTTAAATTTAGGAGGTGGGATGATGTAATGTCTTGAATAGAAAGTGCATATTTTGACTGGTGGAGTACCAAAAACTTGGTTTTATGATTTGAGGGCAGATGAACCCCAACCCCGTGAGTGTGAAGGGAAGGTCTTGATCTTTCTAGTAAAATTTATGTGATCACGAGCCCAGCAACCAGATTCTGTGCAGTTTCATTGATGACACTTTATGCAAGCTGTAGAATGATCTTAACTTCGTTAATTGCAGCTGATATGCTTGTAAGCTGGTATTTTGGATGCTTGTGTGGAGGACAGCAGCTGGAAAAGCTTTCTCATACACACCTGAGACCTGATCTGATACAAGGTCTTTGGACTGGCAGGCATCTCTTGAACACAAGGATCTTTGGAAGTTATGTGCACATGGAAGCAAGGTAGTGCACATTTGAAGGGTAAGGTGTAGGCAGTATCCATCAGGATTATCTCTATGGTAGATAATAAGATTAAGCAGGTGAAAACAATCTTCAATAGTCAATAGACAAGGCTGCCTTCAGCCTGGTATTACAGGTGAAAAATGTGTAATTAGCAGTCTCATGGTATATAGTCTCACATGAGTTCATATAAGAGAACAATGGCCCGAGGGCCATTGTTGTAAATCCCACTTAATTTGCAAAGTCAAGCTCTGAATGTTACTCAGATAAAATAGGAAAAACAAATTTAAACTCAATCCCACTTGTGGAATGCCTGAGGTTCCATTTTGTTTTACAATGTTACAAACTATTTTTATCTATATACTCTGGCAGTGGGAAATGAGCATATAGCTGTACAACGTTAGATGTGCTTCAGTTAAGCTTTGTAATTAAAACTAAAAGAAGATTGTTAATAGTCCTGTTCCTAAGATGATGTATGATTTTTTTTTTTTCTGAATGGATTCCCAATTATAAGTGAGACAGCAATGGAGAACTGGATATTTAGGACTCCTTGGTTTTGTTCTAGGCTTTGGGAATGGTGTGTATTATAGTTTCTAACAAGAATTGCATGCAACCACAGGCAAGCTCTTCAGATGCAAATGTTTGTTCTGTATGCAACTTGATACACTTTATACTGTCAGATTGCAGTTGTAGGTTATATCCTAGGGAGAATTACAAGCCCTTGTTCAACTAACAGTGATGGGGAAATGCAAAAGCACTACCTGCAGCCTGAGGATAAAGGTAAAGAATGGAATCACTACAGCTTTTGGCACTTCCCCTCAACAACAGCCATTTTTTTTTCCTGGAAAGTGTGTGTCAGCAGGAGGAAGAAGGGATCTCATGAAATTTTGACTTTCTTATATGGAGAATGCCAGGCGTTTGACATTTGGCAAATCTGGAGTTGTTGAGGTTCCACAGTGGGGGGCAGGAGACAGTCCCTGCCAGTATTATTGTAGGCTTGGATGTTGGGAGGGTGGCAAGTTTTATTTTAAATGACTACTTTCATTCTGCTCCCTCATTCTTGAGCACTTAACTTGCTTTTACTCTTGCTTATATTCTGTTTCTTTTTCCTATCTTTTTGGGAACTATATTCAGTTTTCACAAGCATGATTTAGTGTTTTCCACTGTCATAAAAGAGGCTGGTTTATGAATTGGACCACCCAAGAGTGGACTATTATGTCAAATAGGATGGTGCGGGAGGTCTGGGCTTGCTGCTTTTATTTATTTATTTATAGCTTTGGAGGTGAGTATAGTTCCCAGGAGATTGCCAAAGCTCTGTGGAATGGGGAGTTTATTTCAATTCACCTCCAGCTAATGGATGCAAGCCCAAGAGCTTCAGTTGCTTTTGATCCAACTGTGACTCCAGTTGTTTTTCTTTCAGTCTAGGAATTTTTTTTTAAAGCAGCTTTATGACAATGGTACCTCTGTTTCATTCTAACAGGACATGCCAATAATTCCATTCTTCAGATGTACAAAAGAGGCTTTTCAAGAAAAACAGTTTTTCAAGTGCAAGTCAGTGTAGATCTCCTGGTAGGTGTGCATAAGCCCCAGCTATAGTGGTATTGCAGTCGTCTGAATAGTGACATCCTTTTGAGTGCTCGTGTCTTTGTGCTTCTGTTCAGGATCCGTGACCTTTACTGAGGTTGGCTACTAGTACTCTCAACAACAAGATGGAAGCTGGAGAGTCTTTCATCTGCTACAGTTTGTTTCATTCTCAAAAAAAAAAAAAAAAAAAAAAAAAAAAAAAAAAAAAAACAAGGNAGAAAAATTCTTCTGTACTCTTTTTATAAACTTCCATTGCTTCAGAAAACAGAGGGTAACAGAGAACAAGATACTGTATGTAAGAGTGCCTGGTAGGGTGGATATAAACCCACCCTGTTTAAGCTCTATTTATTGTGCAAAAATTGACAAAATCTTAGTCACAGGAGACATGCCTCCTGTCTCAGGAAAGGAAGCATTCTCTACAGGCAGTCAATCATGGTTAGTTTCTAACTTGCATCTAAATATTGTGCTGTAAGGCTCAAAGAAAACATACCTGGTAGCAATCAAATTTCACCAAGACCCATGCAAGATGAGAAGAGAATATCAAGCAAATCACTACATTCTACTATGTACTTCCCAGGCTAATCAGCAGTTTGTACACTAGTTCTCTACTTGAAGAAAAGGGTCTTATATTTCTGTTTGCATTACTATATCTCCTAGAGAAAAGGCAAGTATTTGTAAAAATGCTACAATGAACAAAGATGCCAACTGTGGCTACAACAGTCACTTAGGGAGCAATTCAAGTACCTAAATATAGGCATCTAGTATGTTTTCTAAACTATAAGGTATTTGCACAGAGCTGGTAGAGATAATGCAGAGCCTATGGGAGAACGTTCTCCTCTAGTAATAGCTGTGGACCAGGTGGGGCATGCTAGGATGTCTAGAATTTCACAAGAGACGTGAGTTTAGTCACCTAAAGTACTCCCCTGATAATGCCTGCGATTAAAAAGGAAGACAGTTGATAGAGGAGCATTCGTGTAGGTACAGAGCTCTTATTAGTCTGATGAATGATATGCTTCCCTCATTTAAGAACTTGAGGGTAGTACTGAATGTGTTGCCTCTATGCTGCCAGATATTGGTCCTCAGAAGAGCACAGAACAATGTATTTTGCCTGTAGTTTTTACCTATCATTTCCCAAGTGAGGAATAGCTACTCATCCTTTCTTTCTTTTCTCTCTGCTCCTTGTATACTTGTCTCTTTCCAAAGGCAATATATGTAGTATGGGATGTTGGAAAAGCCCCTCAAGATCATGCCGAAGCTGATCTGGAAATATTATCTGTTCTTCTTTATGTGGGAAGAAGCTGTAGCCAGTTATACTCAACTACCTTTTCTTCTATGCTCTGGAGGAGCCAGATTGTTTTCTCTCTGTTTTTTTAAAAAGTCTATCCTCAAAACTGGTTATTTTGCTTCATTTCAGAGAGAGATTCCACAAGATATTGATTAAATGTGGGTGCACGTGTGTGTATATACATATATATGAGTGTAAATATATGAATCTACAATAAATCAGTGCTGGAATCTAGAATAAATCAATGCTTGTTCAGTTGTGTGAGGGAATTGCACAATTCTTTCTTTTTATTTCCTCTCAAAATAGCAATCCCCCC
>VXAA01006016.1:42710-69155 GCA_013399115.1 Anseranas semipalmata
AAAAAAAAAAAAAGCTAGCTGATAATGGTTTAATTGCATCACAACAATTAACTAAAGTAGTGCTATTAGATGTGACTGTAACAATCTGGTCTTTTCTTACCCTACTAGTCCCTCTCCTCCTTCAGGATCAGTAAATAGTAGAGCTCAGACTTAGTTAGGTTGTTTTTTTTTCCCCTGAAATCTCTCATTAATAAAAATAGTATAAAGACAAGCTGGTCTTTGTGGCACTAAATGGTGCTGCTGAATGTGGCACCTCAGCATTGCTGATGTCCCAAAAGGTGTTGGCTTTTGTGACCATAATGTTATCCAGGGCTCCCATCATGCTAAGGGACTTGTGACTTCCAATGGGATCTGCACTGAATTCTTGCTAAAGGAGGAATAACTTATCTTTATAGGAAATTGTGACAGCTGGAGATGTTTCTGCTGTGTAAGCCAGAAGTTACCTCTGCTTTCAGACTTTCAGGTACTGTGAAATTCAGTAGGACTTCTAGAACAGTCACGTTGCAACCTTGGTGCCCCTCTCATGGGAGAAGAAAGGGTGGGACAAATGTTTTGCCACATGATGGACCAAGGTTTTCAAGAGATTCTGGGCTTCCCCCATGAGGGGGACAAACATCACTGGTGAGAGCTACACTGACTGAAGTGTCCCAGAGTGGTTACTGGTAAGCTAAGTGACCTTTCTTTACTCTGCAAACACTTTGGGTATCATGGAGTAAAACATGGTTTTTAATTCCAAAGCTCAGAGACAATAGTATATTCTATGGGGTCCAAAGGATTTACTGATATTGTTGCTACTGGCTTGCAAAGCTGCTGTTACCCTATTCTCAGATATTTCTGGGATCACTGTCTTACCATTAAGCATAGGCACCAGCAGAGTTAGAAATTAGTAACACCTGAATACACAGAAAGCAGGAAAATGATGAAATGGAAGAAAATGTCAAGGGCCCAATCCTTCTTAGTCTGGGATGTAAGCCAGTTTCAATGGGGGCCTGTTTGGTGAGTGGGCTGTTTGCAGGATCAAGCCCTAAGCTGGACAAGAGCATGTACAAAGCCTTGAAGAGGCACTGATTTTAAGCTTTTCACTTCCAGAGCAGCAACGTGTTGTGTGATTGTACTTCAGCCACTGATGCAAGTGTGTATTACAAGGGGAAAACTGCCAGCAGTACTTAGGGCGAGTACCTAGGCCCGCAGTGTGTGAGGCAGAACAAACATCCCCTTTTTCCAAGCAAAACATGTCAATCAATTTAAACTTTTTGTATAAACTATCCTTTTTCTTCAAATAATCTTCTATGCAGGAGCTGATAGCAGCAACGTTTGCTGGAGACGTTATGGCTGTCCGTACAGCTGTACACAAGCCGTAACATAACAGCAGTGTGCTCTTTGCAGCCTGGGGGAGCAATGGAGGTGGTGAGCGAGAAGCTCTGCTAAGAGTGTGGAAACCCTGTGGCTGGCTCGGGGTCCTGCTACAGCGCTGGTATTACCTGGGTGTTGCTCTGGGCTGCGTGGTGCTGTCAGCGCCGCCTGCGGCAGCCCTTTGCTGGTCTCAGCGTGCTGAGTGAGGAGATGTCTGCTGGCCGCACCTCAGCCCGAATAGCACACTTCTGCTTTCAGCCACCAGAACTCGACCCAGATCAACGTGGCTCATTTCAACTCCCTCTGTCTCCAGGGTTCCAAATACATAACCCTGTAAGGGCTCGTTTGTTAAGGTCCTGAGAGCTCTAGCCTAATCCTGCTCTGATCTTTTGGTGATTGTAGAGTAACAGGAAGTTTTGGAGAAGAGCTTCTTGTCTCAATGACAAATCAGTGTTCTGGAAGGTTAGTTTTATCTGTGTTAACTCTGTTTCTATGCGGCTTAAAGGATGTCTCACAGATTCATTTTGTATGCTGGGGAATTAGTCTCATCACGTCAAGTTCGGGGAATCGTAGAAGCTCGTGTTTGACTGGGATCAAGACCTTGCTTTCTGACTTGTACTGGGGGAAAAACAGAGCTTCAGTTTGGACCAGAGGGGACGACAGTTGTTTTTGAGTGGTCTCTCCATTGGCTTGAGCTCTGGATCAGATCCTCTTGGATCCTGCATGTGTTGCACCTGCTGTGTATGTGGGTGCCAGTAAGACCCTTTGGACAGAAGTGAATTTCACCTTGGCTGAAACTATGTGGTATGTGTATTCTCTGGCAATAGAACCTGCAGTTAATCAGTCCTTTCCTCACCCTGTGGTTACAATGGGTGGATGTTTGGCAGCAGGCTGTTTTACACACCCCTGAAATTCAGCACTAACCCTGTAAATTAATGGGACTTTACAGCACTTTGGAATTGTTGTTATTGTCTAGCTGGACAAGTTGACTTTTCTTGGACTCATAATAAATTGTAATATTTAATGTGCAGATGACTTAAGTCTGCTTTAAAAAAAAAAAAGATGTTTTGAATTACCTATTATGTTGTGCAAAGTAAAAGTATTTGCCCAGCCTCATTGTTGCCTTAGAGACTTGTTGCAAACAACAGATATAAGCATGAGTTTAATATGAGGAATGTCCATAGGGCCAAGTATGTGAGTATTGAAAACAGAAAATTGCAGCAACCTCACTGCAATGTCTGTCAAAGAGTAGGAGACTATTTGCAATATTTCCATTTCATTGTATACTGTTTACAGGCCTCTGGAACCTAGACCAGCACCTTCATTTGAATTTCTTCCTGAAAGTCATTAAGAGCTTCAGTCAACATTTAATCCATTTCTTTCCTTCTGAGCCCCCAGATCACCTTGCTTGAAAGCAGAAAAGATCTGCTTACTTTAGACAACATGGAGAAAAAAGTTTGTTGTTAGCATTTGGGAATTGGAAGCCCAAAATCTGGAGCCCTACCTTGTTTTTTATTTGGGATCACAGGTTCTGTAGAAGTTGTCTGATGTAAAGGCTTCTGCATTTGTCATAGTTTTAGTATTCATGTGTAAAATTTAAAGGTCACAATTCATGTTAAGCTTTCATTTATAAAACAGTTAAGGGTACTTACAGTAGTTATCTACTGAGTTCTAGATGTTTATAAAAACTTAGGTAGAGTTTGTTATATAGGCCTATAAGCCAATTATTAAAGCATCTGTGAATCATTTGATAAAAAGCATTGCAAATAAAACATTAATAGATACAACAATAATGCATGGCCAGCTTACAATCCCTGGCCTCTAATAAACTTTGCTCAGCTGGAGCTTTTATGTTCATGCATTTCTCTACTCATATGTCCCAATGACTTCTAGAAAGACGTCGCAACAGAAACTGGGATCTGTTGACATGAATCTGTTCAAGTGGAGCTTTAGGTGTTTAATTCCTTTCTCGTGCATGCATTTATATGCAGTGAAAAAGAACAGCCAGCTAGCAAGGTTTAAGTTTTCTAAAACACTAAAAAATAATGAGCTTCAATTTGTATGCAGAGGATTCCTAGTGGCAACAGAAATGAT
Organism: Anseranas semipalmata; assembly: GCA_013399115.1. NCBI lineage: Eukaryota > Metazoa > Chordata > Aves > Anseriformes > Anseranatidae > Anseranas > Anseranas semipalmata. The sequence continues at coordinate 46,158 of VXAA01006016.1, forward strand.
TGTAGTTAACTTGTTTTTAACTTAGACTTTTTTTTTTTATTATTATCTTTTAAAGAGATTACTAGTGTACCAGAAAGTTGTTGGTGGTATTTTCAGAGCTGTAGCTTGGATAGAATCTAAACTTTTGATTATTTGGCTATGTATACAAAAGATCTATATTTCTTCTGGCTTCCATGTTTAAAGTGGTTGTAGCTGTTATTCTCCAGCTAATCAGATCCTTGAATTTTCAATCAAATTTAATTCTGAAGGCTTTGAAGAGGAGGAGGAACCTTGACTGATCTGGAGGGTATTTTTGAAGCCCACCTAAAACCCTGTTGGATCCAGCCAAAGAAGGGCTGCAGGGAAGCCATCAGTAAGTAAAGGAGAAGCAGAGTGCCCTTTCCACACATGGCTAAGGATAACCTAGGATAGAAAAAGACTGTGATAAATATCACAGAGGGGAGAGGGTTTGGGCAAAACCTGCGTAATTGGTTTATCTAGCTGAAATTACTGTTTCCAGTAATGCAGGAATGGTGCACAGTTGAGGCTCCAGAATTTCAGGATCACCACCATTTTGCTGTAGGTCAGCTGTTTATATGCCAGCTCTCCACTGAATTTGCTCTTGAATAAACCTGGTGGGTCTCACCTGGCAGGCAGGGAATTGGGAAATCCTCTTGGGCTCTTTACACGTTGTAGGTGGCTGTACAACTGGGGGCAGAGCACCCTACTAGGTGCTGACCTGCACTAGTACTAAATGTAGCTCGTCCACTGGTGACTCAAAAATCCCTACTTCCTTTGAGTATTGGGATTAGGAGAGTGTCTTTAAAGTTGTAGAAACAAGGGGTCAAGAACTTTGCAGCCTAGTTTTATGTACTTTGCTTTGTTTTCCTCTTTCCATTGTAAGTGTAGGGTATGTTTCATGAATGTCATGAAACATCATGAATGTTGTTAGGCTTCAGTGGGGGAGAAAATCGCTAGTTTGATTTGTGTCTCAAGACAATTGATACCTGTGGAATAATTTCAGATGCTACCATATTTTCTGGTTTATGAGAACCACATAAACTTGGTTGTGGTGCTAAACAGCAGAAGAACAAATTGGACTTTCATCCTAAGCAATTTTATTTTCGGTTTTCACAGAATCACAGAATTATTTGGGTTGGAAGAGACCTCTTAGTTCACCTAGTCCAACCTATGACCTAACACTAACAAGCCCTCCACTAAACCATATCACTAAGCTCTACATCCAAACGTCTTTTGAATACCTCCAGGGATAGTGACTCAACCACTTCCCTGGGCAGCCTGTTCCAATGCCTCGCAACCCTTTCAGTAAAGAAGCTTTTCCTAATATCCAACATAAACTTCCCCTGGCGCAACTTTAGCCCATTCCCCCTTGTCCTGTCACCTACCACCTTTGTTTGTGTGCTTTAGGGGGAGGGATCTGGTTATTGTTATGACATGCTAAACCTTCAAATAAAGGTTTGCTGTGTTGTCATGGCATCCAGTCAGTACATAGGAAATGAGAGCAAACACAATCAAGTCCAAAAGAGAGACAGGAAGATTTTAAACTGATGTGGCCTATCTGTCCTGTCTTGTCCAAAGCGCAGGATTGCTTTTTATTGCATCAGTGTCACTGCAAAATCTGAACTTCCATTGGCATACAGAAATTAGCATTTTCAAAGTTGATTTTGTCTCCCCTTGCAAACAATGGCTTATCCCTTGCATGTAAGAACAGGGAAACTTTACAAGAGATCTGATTTTGCTTAACTCTGATTCATTTGAATTCAATAGGAATTTTTCACAGGATGAGTTGAAGTAACTTAACCATATGCATACCTGCTGTACTGGAGAGAGAGGAAGAAAAAAAAAAGAACAAAAACACCACCAAAAAAAAAAAAAATACCAACCAATCGCCAGACAGATGTCTGTTCTGATCTGTCTCCTGCTATTTCCCAGTTGAGATGTATTCCTATGGGATATTCCTTTTGAAAATCTTTGGCATTTGCATATTTTTATTTTTGTATAAGCAAAGAGCATAATACCCCTCAAAAAACACCAAAAAAGAAGTAAAAACACACAAAAAACCAAAACATAATACTATAAATGATATGAGACAGAATTGTCTGTGCTTGTGTGCTGTCTTGAGAGAAAGAAAAAATAAGGAAAATAAGACCACCTGGTAAGAAGGCTTTTAAAAACTTTAAATTCAAGTATCTCTGGATGTGTGTGGTCATAGATAATAGCAAGAAAAACTCATTTAAATGCTATAGAGATCGCTGTATGTGTATGTTTAATTAAGAAACGGTGACATTCAAGTTGGAAAAAGAGTATACAGTGACAAGAAAAGAAATTGAAAGATAGTGCCATGCTGTTATGAACCCTTAAATTTGTTCAGCCAGCAATGATGATGATTTTTTTTCTTAGTTTGAGTCACTCACTGAATTGCAAAGTGTTGATAGGAGGAAAAAAAATCCAACTTATCTACCTCTTGAAGGACAGCTGACAAACCACATCTAGCACAGAGAATCCCAGAATGAGAGATGGGAGAGTGAACACAACACAGCATGGTTGATACATGAGAGACAAGGCACTGGACAGTGGAGTGTGAGTTTCATGTTCAAAACCAAGGTCTGAGACTGGAGAACTGGTAGGACTGGAATGGAGATGACTGTGTCTATCATGCATTATTTAATGAATAGAAGGATAGCAACCTTCAGGAAGACTGCTAATGGCTGGCGTTTCTGAAACACTGTCCCTGTGTTCCCTGAAGAGATTTAATGTCATCTCCATCTCAGGCAGGCTGTTGGATATATATTGTCTGTCTTTACTGCATCTCTATGAATGCAGAATGTCTGAATGGATTGCAGTGAGCACTTGGATATGGTACAAATTCATAAATGGGAGACCAACTGAAAAAAAGAGAGGGATAAATATGAATGGATCAAATAGTTAGCTAGTGCATTTAAAAATAAAGTTTATTCAGCCACAGGGAAGAAGAGAGCAGTGAACTACATATTTTGCACGGTTGCTTAGTTTGCTGTTCACAGAAAATTGCATGGTAACCCGAGCAAATGCCACATCAGATGAATTATCTGTGATCTACATGACATCTCCTTCAGTGAAGCACGTGTGCATGTCTGTCACATGGGCTAGTTCTCACACAGATGTGTTTATTCTTGGACTAGCTACAAGAAGCACAGCACTGATGCTTACCACCGCATGAGTTTAAAGCTGTACAACTCCTACTTCCCCTCACTTCAAAATTTTGTGTGTAAGTGACTTCATCACTATATCCTATCTTCTTTCCCCTACTCCTCTCCATTTCCCTGCCCCCGTTTTCTCTAGTATCTACTCTCCCAGAATCTCAGTTTGGTTAACAGGTTATAAAATACTTAGTGTGTGCTTAGATGCATCTATCCATACGTATTGACTTTTTCAGCTATTCCTTTCATACCCTGATCTCCCAAGTCACTCTAGCCTCTTGATGTCTTGCTTCCTAATGTGTTTCATTGCCCATCAGGCATGGGGAGTGGTATTACTCCTGTTTTTACAGGCATAATAGTCAGTCCCCAACCCCAAATATATTTAAGTCCGTTTCTTCTTCAACAATGTATCAGATATATCTTCTCTGTAAATGTCTCCTTTCAGTTTTTTTGGGGGGAGGATGACTTTTTTTTTCAAAAGCATCTAATTCATTTGGAGTGACTTATATTTCTTCAGGGTTGTGCTGAAGGCTGTCTGCAGCTGCTGGAATCTCAGCTTGTTCCTGAAAGAACTGTTACAGTGCACTTTCTATTGCTGGCTGCTTTTCCCCCCTGCTGGAGGGATGTTGGTGGCAAGTTTTCTCTCCCAGCTTTGAGCCTCTGCAGGTATAAACCTAAGTCGTTCCATAGGTGCCCTTTCCTTTCCATTGTCAGTAATCCCACTTCTCCTGGGACCCTTCTCCCAGACCAGAGTCTACCGAAAGGTCAGCATTCTGAGAGCTGTGTTTGCAACAGGGTGTCTTTCTGTCTCATGGTCAGCTTGGTGTGAGACAAGCTTATGCTTAGAACTCAAAACCCAAGTACAAGTTTTTGTATGGTGGATGATCCATTGACTCCTTGGGGTTTCTCATTCAGTTGTAGGTAAATCTCTGCTGCACAATGGACACTGTGAAAAGGGTGGTGATAGACTGTGGTGCTTTCTCATCTAGGCTGCATCCTCTGCAAAGAGGTTGGTAAGGCTTTGATTTCAGGCTTTGATCTGTACCTCTAATAATCAAGGTGGAAAATAGCTATGTGCACTGGTGAAGGGGCAGTGAAGAAAAATGTGTTGGAACATGGGATTACAATATTTGACTTTTCCTGATGTACTTTAGCAAGTGTTACTCTGACTTTCTGATGGGCATAGAAACACTAGAGTGAAAGCAGGATTTGGTCCTTTGGTCTTTGAGTCACCACCCAGCAACTTTCACCTGTCCCTTCTGTTTTCTGTCCCACTAAGGGATCATGTTAAGTGAACGCAGTCTGAAACTGAGGAGGCAGAGGAAGTTCTTGACTTTCTTGCACCTCCAAGCACACTGCAGTGGCTCTTCTGAAAACAACTATCCACTGCTAAGCTGTGTTTAAAACAATGAAGTAGAGAAAACATATTACGCTTCCCCCACAATTCAATATATTAATGGGAAAAGTGAGTAAAATGTGTTCAGATCTGTTTGTTTTGTGGTACTGGCCTGACATGTAAGGTGAAAATGCGAACAGAAGTGGAGATTTTTTTTCCCCAGACAGTGATTTGACAGTAAATTTCTTCTAGGATCCTTAACTGGGTTTTGCCCTGTGAAGCAGTCTCAGATTTTTTTTTCCTCCAGACGTGACCTGCCAACTCTGACGTCTGTGAGCTGGAGCTACCTGACTCACTTCAAACCTTGATGATCCTGAATGAATAGAGACATCTTACATCAGCAGTAGTTGTTAAGTGCTGTTAAGGGGCTACTTAAACTGCCAACTCATAAATCAAGTTATTTTTGGTACAGCTCTCTGAATAGTGTAGCTTCTAATTAAGTGAATTCAAGCAAATCCTTTATATTCCTTAGCGGAGAGTGTGGTCATGATGCACAGATTAGACATAGCAAGTCCAGATTAGTAGCGGGCAGATAGTAAAATTTGGGTGTAGAACAAGTAATTGGTAGACTCCAGTATCATGGTAGTGATAATGCAAAAATGACAATGTAAAAAGGTGTAAAGCAGACTGTCTCTGAGGGACCCTCTGCTGCTTGGCTTGCTGAGACTGGATTATACCAGCAATGGAGCTGAGAAACTGCACTGAGAATTTTGCAACCCTATGCAGCAGCACCTGGAAAAACTTCAGTCACCAATGAGCAATAGCGTGATCATGTAAGAAGCAAGAATTGAAAAATCCAGACAGACCAAGATCAAAGACATGACCACAACATGAGAGAACGGAACAGAAGTAGGTCAACTTAGATGGTCCAGGCTAAGTAACAAAGACCTTGTCTGATTTTTGACAAATCACTTAATTTCTTTTATTTCTCTCTCCTGGGCCACATAAAAGCTAAGAGAAGTGCTGGTCTCTCTCAGGTAGATTTTGGGAGCTGTTTTAACCTGGTATCATGTACTGAAGCTGTTTGGTCGCTGCATCAATCTGCTGAAAATGAACCTATGCAATACATCCCACTCCTTCTCTTCTCTTCCCCCAGCAGTTTGAATAGGCACAGCATGATTCACAGGCAGAGGTGCTCCTGGGTGATAACCACGTGTCTGGTTCTTTTCTTGGGCTGCAGATCCCAGAATCTGAAAACTACAGCTTCTGGAGGAAGTGCCATGGCCTTCCTGTTGTTTCACCACAGAAAAATACCTGACTATGGAAGAGACCAGATAAATCCTTAAGAGATGATGTGTCTGGAAAGCAAGAAAGTAGGATTAGTAAAAGAATTTTTTAACTATAGCCTGAAAAGCTCTAGAGATCTTAACAGCCTCTTAGAAAACAAGTGGACCTGAATGCTCTGCCTCTGTCTGACCTCATCCGCCCCTGAGCCCAGAGGCTTGGTTCAGCATCCTTGTGCCTGGCAGCTGGCCTGTGGGGTGTGGGCTTTGCTGGTGGTCTGGGCCAGTGCTCAGGAAAGCGGTCATCTCTTCAAAATAAGATTCGTCTCACCTCTGCCAATGTGTTTTAGCTGCTGACCCAGCCTTACCCAGTTTCTTGGTAGACAGTAATTCAGATCAACAGCAGTACTTTAATTGCCTGTAGGTCCAGTGAAGGAGACTTGTTAAATATTGGCCTGAGTGATTCTCTTCTTAGGTATCTTCCAAGCATATGAACTTCTAGCACAACCATGGTGTCAGAATTAACAGATGTTGTCAAACATCAATCAGTTTTCAACTGAAACCAGTGGAGGTTCAATCTACTGTGGAGGTTAAAATACAGAGTGAAAGTAATAATTATGATGACATTCATAAAACCAATAGGCAATTACAATTTCATACAGATGAAAACCCTTGTCTGACATGATGTATTTATCACATGAGCATTGCAAACAAACTTAAGCTAGTTAAGTGACTAAGAGCTGCTATCTTTTAGCAGCTTCTGAATGCTCCAGACACTCCCCCAAACAGGTCTTAGCTTCCCACATCACTTTTGTGCTCTGAAAATATTACTTGCTTCTGGAAAAAGAGGAAAAAACACTCAGTCACACCTGAGGATTGTGCAATCTACCTGAAGATGTTAAAGCTCAAAGTTCTCTGTCATCTCAAGACATATTCTATCTGAGAAAACAAGAAAAATGCCAGATGTGTTAATTTATCATAAGAGTTACAGGGTATAAAATGAATATTCCATAAATATAAAATATCAATAGTTTCCTTATTTTGTTAATTAAAAGGTACAAACACATTATTTGCAGGTATTTTAAGATTCTACAGGTAGGTAGTAGCAAAGATCGATGTATACATTATATCTACATACTGTTCTGCTTTGCAAATCACGTGGAAGAGGTAAGAGTGATTCTACTCTGTGAACTTCAAGAGAAAAGGTGTTAGAAAAATCTTTCCTTGAGAGAACGGAAAAATCTTGACGTTGATTGGGCATGGATCTTAGAGGGTAGGATGTGGGGACAGATGCTCTACTTTTGGATAAGGAAGTGCAAGCTATGTAAAGAATGGTAGGATTTGAGCTTTTTTTGAGTTGTAGTCAAAAGGATTTCAAGGGAATGACTTGGAGTGCAGGCACCTCATGTGTCTGGGCTGTCTAAGCCTACTAGGTCTACCCTGCCTGAGGGCATAAAGAGTGGAATTGTCAAATTACCCCTCAGTTTGTTCTTACAAGCTGTTGCTGTGAAGCAACGTTACTTGCTAGGTCTCTAGTGTGTTGTGCCAGTCCAATAATGTTACGAGTTTGTAGTTATAATAATTGACTGTGAAAGATGAGCTAGGGGGAAGTACATGAATAAAATAGATGTTGAAGCTGAAACTTCTGCTAACAGGAAGATGCTGTAGTACCTCCAGAAAATCCTCCCCAGGAAGTCTACATGAGTTGGAATATTTGCCAAGGGTAAACAAGAAAAGGTTTAGGTGGAGAGAAAGAGAGTTAAAAGTAATGAGAATCAATGTATTCAGTTTGTGCTATGTGTACTATTTCCCCTGGACATTGACAAAGGAAGTAGTAGAGTCTAACATCATGAAAAGAGGAGGAAAAAAAATAAATGCAAGAAAACTGCAGCTGAAGACCAGGTAATTGTAAAGATTGATACATACATATGATGGCAAGATAAGTGATAAAATTGCTGACTTTGATGAAGCATGGGACCAGGAAAAGTCTGTGGATAAATGAAAAACAGGCACTACCACCTACATACTAAAAAAAAAAAAACCCATGGCAAATAGCGGTGTGATGTTATGCAACTTTCCTGTGAAGAATCTGCAACAGACCTTATCAATGAAAGATATGAAGATGAAGTTACTCTCAGCCTGGAAGACCATAAATTGGTCAGATGTCCTCTGTAAGAATCCCCGTACAGGCATCAAAAAGGCCATCAAATGGAAGGGGAGAAGAAAGTCAGTCTACGTGCTTGCAGGTTTTATTTAGAAGCTTCCACCATGATCCACTGAGGAACATTGTGAAGTGTGATGATATGCCAAGAAAAACAACTATAGCACAAAGGTCTGATGTTATTCTTAATTATCAACTTGAACACTTTATCCATTGTAGATGTTAGTATCAAACTGGAATACATTCTTTCATCGCAATTAAGTAGCATTGTTATTGACTTTATTACGAGAAAACTTGCATATATACACACAGAGTCATTACATGTTTTGATAACAATATACTAGAATAATTACATGTAGATTATGTAGCTTTTTGATTTGTTAGCTCAGCCAAGAACAAGTAAACACAAGAAAACCATCCAAAAAAAAGGAGTTAGTCATCATTTAAGGAGGAAAGAAAAAAAAAAAAAAAGCCCTACACATAAATTTAATGAGAAATCCGATTCTGTATTCCATTTTAGAAGACAAAGAAAAAAGTGACTCAATTTACATAACTTGGCGGTCATATCCCCATAAAAACAGCGTCAGAAGCTGGCTAGGACAGGGTTGCATTTGGCAGCTTAAGATTTGTTTTTGGGAAATCTGCAGTTTAAGTGAATCACTGAATCTTCACTGTTCCATTTTTTAATAAATGTATTTGAAAGTTGTAGGTCTTCTAAAAGTGCAGAAGGAGATCTAAACACTTTGTAATGCTACAATAAATCCCTAAGAAGTACAGGGATTCAGCAAATGTCAACAACCCCTTAGGTTTGAAGAAGCTATTAAGAGAAGTGATTGGAAAAATTTTGCCCTGTGCTGAGAAAGAGTGTCTACTCGAGTACTTTAGCAGTTGAGTAATTGCCAAATTATGCAAAAGAGCTCAAGGAACCTAGAATTACTCTGAGGGGAAATTCAGAAAAGAGGAAAATATAGTGCTACTCTGGAGGACCTTAAAAGAAAGGCTAAGTACTGACAAACATGGTGGATACAGGTTCATGAATAGTAACTTATAATACACTGGATTTTAAAGTCAGTGAACAAGTAGTTATCTAAATCTACAGTGATTCTTGGTGTATTTAAAAAAAAAAAAACACACAAAAACTCAAATGAGAACTAAATGATATTCCATACTTCTTTGATATCTTAGGAACTGAAGGTTAAATGTGTAAGTAGAAACTTTCTCTCCATGGTTTAAAAAAATATGTCTCATACAGCAGACAATGCCACTCACCTGTGAACACTCTGTGCCTTATCCAAGTGAGACAAGGATAAAACGTTGTCTGCTAGAAAACTTGTATTCTGAAGGGAAAATTTTTAAATAAACTCAGCCTGTGGGTTAGTTTGTTTGTCAGTGAGGTCTCAGTTCTCTTTAGTCATGACTGGTAAGGACAGCCTTATTTGTCTGCACTTATATCTGTGTCAATGTTGGTTTTGGGCTGTAAAGAGTCGTGATAATAGACATGGATTATTTTTGCCAGTTATTTGGAAGAGACAGAAGGTTTATTATAAGTATAGGCTCATTTCTTTTTGAAAGAAGTAAGCTCTTTTTTAGGTTCCCTTGGCTGATGTCCAAGAGATAGGGTGCCTTCTTTCATTCTTCTGTACTAAATCAATCTTAATACCAGTGCCATTGCTCTGGGATTATATCTGTTATTCAATTTGTCTTCCTTTATGTCTATTTTTTTTATATAGCTAGAGTCATTTGAACTCAACTAGTTGCCTTAATTCTGAAGCAATATATGCTGATTCATGACTTGATTTGTGGTGGCATATCCAAGTTAACTTCTCTGGAGGAACTTAGAAAAATGCAAATGTCTGTTTTTTCAGAGGTAATGGATGGGACATGATCTTTTGTCAAGGCGTGGCTTCTTCTGAGATATAAGTGTTTGTAGAAGATGGAGATAGGCTGACAAGATGAACCCATATGTTTGCAGTTTATACATTATACAGATTATAACAGAGAAAAAACAATGCCAGGTATTTAGGAAACTGAGCCAGCTGTGAAGGTTGTATTGATGAGATTATTATTATGTTACTCAGGAAATCTGTCATTAAGCTTAGACCAAGAAGAATAAGAAATACTGAATTAATATCTTGCACTTAAATATATTTAAGTTTCTGGAAATACCTGGGAGGGGTGGGGACAGCAAGGTAGTGGTGAGTTGGGCCAGAAAGGCTCTGATAGCACTACATTTTTTGTGAGTGCCTGGACAGGTGACTTCAGGCTGGGCTCCTCTGCTCATGGTCCAAATACCTCAGAAAGAGAATTACTTCTCTCCCATTTGGGGTTGCTCTTTTCTCCTTTCCTTTTGCCAGACTCTTCTCTCCCTGCAGCTCATCTTCCAGAAAAGAGCCCTGAGATTTTGCAGCAAGGACTTCACGGGACCTTGCCACATGTATTGTGTTTCCATTTACTGTGTCTTCCCCCGTGCTATTCATCATGTTAATAGACTCGGCTGACCTGCCATCTCCTCTTACTCCTCAGCTACAATGCTTACTGTTAGCCCACAAGAGCAGTATTCCCCACTGTTTCCAAAGAAACTCTTCAGCTTCAAAGGATGCATTAAATCTTCTCATACAACTTGGTTTCTACAACACCAGCTATCTGACAGAATGGAGAATAGAGAAAAACCTCAAACTCCAGCAGAACAACATCCAGTCCCATCTGCAATATTCTCATCTTCTCCTGGCCTCTACAGACAAGTTTAAAATTTTCCAGGATTTAATGAAGTACATGGCAGAAGTCTTAGGCATTCTCTGGAAGACTGTCCAAGAAAAACAGCAAAACTTTTGGAAATATTGCACTTGTCAACACAAGCAGTTTAGCCATGCCCATCTGGCATACACCTGTATAGACCTTGACTACGTCCCAAAAAAAGCAGATGAAAGACATCAAGCTCCTGCAAAAGCTTTTAACGTGTTTTTTTGCTTCTGTGCCTGACTGCAGTGCTTGAGGGAACTGAGTAGAAGATCCACCCTTAATGAATTCTGTGGGGGAAAAGACATCTTTGATGCATCTTGCGTGAAAGAGTTCAGCCTGCAATTTTTTTAATGGTAGTGATGGATCATGTGGTATAACTTTTGTTAGAAAATCTACCTATGTAACTCAGTAAAGATTGTTAGACTAGCTGCAGCTCCAAATAAGTCATCTGACACATACATCTCTAGGTTACACTAAACATAGCTGGCACTCCAGCATATGCAATGACAACTTCTATGACTATATGGATGCCATCATGATTTTAGTTTTCTGAAATCCTCTGAATGATCTATGTAACAGTTGAGGACATCTGTCTGAGATTGTCTTTATCAGTGGAGTATGTGATGCTTTTCACATCATAACACGCTCTCAGGCAAATTCTGTGGGGCTTGTGTCATCATTCCTTTTACAACAAGCAAACAAACAAAAAGACTGTGACAGCAAACATATTTTAGTGTGGTGCTATTCTGTTGCCAGCCACTAAGACTCACAAATTTAACATGGTAGAACCAGAAATGGCACCCTGTGCCTTGGATGGGGCTTCCTGCAGGTAGTAGGTTTCTGACAACACTAGGAGCATTTTGCACTTTTTTTCATTCTGCTGTCCTTGGGCTCTGAGGAAGACTTTGGCATGAAATTGTGTCAATAGACCTTGGCTTTCATAAATATAATAGGTGAGATACATCTACACAGCTTATTCTGCAATCCCTTTGGTCTTTTTCTCTCTCTCTGTTTTTTTTTTTTTTTTTTTTAATGGATTCTTTTGACAGGAGAAGGTTAGTCGTCATCTGTGTTTGGACCTGGTGACTGAGGTGCTCTTAAAGTTCAGAGGTTTGTAGCTTTTATTCCTGATGCTTTACAATTTCAAAGAAGTAAAGGGAGTGGAGGCACATATTGACCTCTGACACCATTTACCATTTCAAATTTTGAATGATGACTTCAGCCACGTTCCCTACATTTCATCTTGTTATGGTTCATGGATCTGAACAATGTGAGATGTAGTGACTCAGGTCTGTAGAGAACCTCACGACTGGCATACGCAGCTTTCCTCTCCCTTCCTCATAGATTAATTAGTCACAGAGGCAGATAATACCATAATATTGCAGGAAATTAATAAATAAGCACTTAGAAGACAATTCCTCACTTTGTCAGAATTTCTTACTTCTGTATTCTGCCCCAAGACATTACAGTACTTATGCACATTTCTTTTCATTAGTAGGAATTTTTCAGAGACTCTTGGAGACTTAGTCATCGCGGGTCTCTTGAGCAAAGAGGATTCCCCAGAACACAGCTAGTTAGAACCAGAGGAGTTGTGACCCCACACATTGTCTGGGAGATGGTTTCCTGCTCTTCTGGACTTCATGACTGATGTACACATTTAATTCTGAGAATCCTAAGAAAATAAGGCTGAGATTGCTTTGTTATAAAACAGATAGTCCTGGTATTTGTTCTGCTGATACTTGCAAATTAATCAATCACTTCACGTCATCTACCAAGTATTGTCTTTCAGAATAACGACAAAACTTTTATGCTGGTCTCTTGATCTGTTTTTATAGCAAATTAGATTTTGCTTGACTGAAGGTCCAGTAAGAGACCTGTTCTATTTTAGAGGAAATTACATTTATTCTATTTAAGTGCAGTTTACTTCAAAAGCCAATTTTTTCTTTCTACCTTAGCATTTCAGAGCTAGTTTTCTCTGCAGACCTTGATGGTAATGAGTTCTTTGCTCCTCCTGAAACATGCTGCTTTTGTTTCAATATTACCAGCGAAGTCCATTAATTTGTAATATTATGCAAAATATCTTGCCACGTTCTTAGCACTCTTCTAGAGTTTCTTACCATAACTGTGTAAATCATCATACAGAAAGAGCAGGTAAGGGTAAAGTAAAGTTAAGTAATCCTAGTTTTCTTCACCTCTGATTAACTTTCAGGGAGACAGTATATGCACAGACTGGAGGATAGCATTCAAATAGCATACTGGATTGAGTTAAGAGTGTTCATGGCATTGTTATTTGATTTCAATCTTTTGTATGTGTAAGATTAGTTGAATTCAAAGAAAACAAAAGAATATTTCTGTTCTTAGAAGGGCATTTGATGCAGTATTACGTAAAGTATTGTGTATCAAGAAAGAACTACAGCAAGATGGCTGCATACGTTTGGAAAGTTGCTGCTAGGTGCTTAATAAGATGGAAATAAGTGTCCAGTGAAATTGTAAGCAGTGTCCACTTGGTGAAGGGTTTCTGTACTTCATAAGGTACTAATTTCAATTGTTATTGCTTGTTACTGAGCTAAAGGGGCCTCTAGTCTCATCTTATTCAGCCACATGGTTTAAAGAACCTAATTTTATATAATTCTAAAAGGTTTGCAGAGAGGGCCTACATATGATCAATTCATAAAAGGTATGCTTTTTGAGATAAGCAGAATTGTAGCAGAAGACAGACAAAAGTTTGGGTATCTGAAAATAAAGTAAACGAGATCCATCAATGACAGAAATTAAATACAAAGAAAAAATTGGGCAAATCACTTGGACTTGGAAAATCTTTGGGACAGATACTGTTTTTATTGTTCTTTGTATTGTCTGGTATAATATGATTGTATTGCAGGAGGTCTTTCACGTTGCCATATTACAAATATAATAGCAGCAACAGAAGAAAAGAGCTGTAGCAATGTCACTGTAGGTAAGAGAATCTAGGGGTAATGTAATGACGGTGGAAGTGTCAAACAGATAACAATCAAAACTGATTTAGTGTAAACAATGCAAATGTAGTGTTTAGCTTTTGAAACAAATGACTTGCTATGTGAAGACATAAAGTTATATCTTCTGTGTTGGTGGGATTTGAGTAGGTTGGTTGGTTCAGAAGATTGTTTTCATTCTCCTAGTGCTCAGGAGTAAATTGAAGGGGTTTGATGTGTTAGTCAAACGATTCTCTGGAAGAATCCTACAGCTGCAATATCCACAAGATATCATAGAGGAAAATATACCTACCATCCTGTTAGTCCAAGGTGTTTTCTTAGATCTTCTAGTGACTTGTGCCATTTCATACATGACTAACTCCCTAAATATGCATCCTGTGCTGAAAGGCATAACTACTGTATATAGCACATCCCCCACAAATGCAAGCTGGTTTTGCACTTTAAAATAAGTAAATAAATACTCCTGTGCTGCGCATAAAACTGCTAATGTAGATGGTTTTAGCATTCAGAAAAAAAAAGGAGGAGGCAATACCATTTAACGTTCTGATCTCTTCCTTCAAAAAAGCTGTCTCTGGATTTAGGCAGATCCAGAAAACCTGGATCAGGGTGAATTTTTAAAGCACTCATGCTGTGTCTGCTCAGATTTGAAAAGTGGAAAATCAAAGCACTTGCTGGACATCCAGATCGTTCCCTCTACAGGCTACTGTGTCTGTGCTTTACTTTTCAGTTCATGAGAGCATTTTATCTCAGTTTTTTTTTTTTTTTTTCATTAGTAGCCTTAGAAATAATCCTTTTACCCGTTGCTTTCACAGTAGTCTTGGCTGCAAAGGGTTTGGACTGGGATTCTAAAAAGCAGCAATGCCAGCGTTTGGATGCTAAATAGCAGAGCTGGTGAGATAAAGGAGCTTTCAGTAGAGATGATTTTTCTTCTCTCTTCTTTCCACCCTCCACAAGACACAACTTTAACAGGAGTTATTTCTGAGTGTCAGCAAAGATGGCTCTGCAGACTCCTTGGGGATACCCTGGTCACAGGCTCTGGACAGGAGTGCTGTGTTGTCTGTACAGAGTCTTGAGGAGTTTGTCCATTATTTGGAGATGGGGGGAAGCAGCAGCAACAGGACGGTGGGTTGTGATCAATGTTTTCTTTTCTTTGGCTCCTGTTGGGCCCAGTTAGGTTTTTAGTACTTTCCTCAGAGGAGTGAGACTCCTGTAAGGTTCCCCTCTATGCCCAGCTTTCAGGCCACAGCCCTGGCCTGGAATTAGTGGTTTGCCGTCACCCTGCTTGCACACTAGAGTTGTTACAGCTGTGAGCAATTGCAATTGGCCCTGATAGCCAGAGCAGTGCTGTTCTTCACAGCTGAAATGAACAGAGATCCTTTAAAAAACTTGAGAGAGATCTCTGAGGTCAGCTCCGGGTAGTTGTTTGTTCTGACTGTGAAAATAACTTGATTGTAAAAAAACATTTATGACACTTTCAACTCTGTCATTCAGTGTATGTTGTCAAGATTATTTTGAAAGATAGAGGATAGAACAGGGATAGGAACATGCTTATTTTTTAAACAAGTTGAGATTACAGCAAGCATTTCCAGTTTCACAAATCAAAGGAGCCTGGGATTTGCGTCTTTGGAGACCCTAAAGGCCAGCTCTGTCAGCCAGAAATAAAACTTGCTAGATAAGACAACATAGCTGTATTCCGAATCCTTGTCCCATGATGACATGATCCTGCTGTGCTGAACTGTATTAAATCTACACTATCGATGGCTCCCCCTGGGGAGCAGCATGACCTGTGACCTGTCCAACCAGAGTGCTCCTCTCTGACACGAGCATCTGCTCGTGACTACAGTGATGGAGTTGTTCACACAATCTGTTTACAATGGCATGTGGCAGTTCTGGCTGCACTTCAGTGTCATCTCCTTGGTTTTATTTTGAAATGACTGCTTAATTTTCTCCAGTGTCCCTCAACCCTTTCTTCCTCCCTTTGGAGTTTTGATTTACAAAGTATTTTAGATTTTGGCCAGTGTAGCCTTGACCAGTCCCTTTTTCTAGGAGAGGAAGGAAGAGACGAAAAAAACAACAACTGTTGATTCTGGCTTTATTAGTGTAAACACTACTGTGCTGCAAAATGAGAAACTAAGCAAACAGCTTAGATATATAACTTTGAAATGTGCAGTGGTAATTGAGCTTCTGTTTCTTTTTCTTTATTTTCTTTTTTTAACGTGATTTGATTAAAGAGTCCTTTTGACCAAATTTGGAGACATTCGGGTAAAGGCTTTTAAAGAATGCCTTTCTGCTCCAGCTTTCAGTGAAATTCATCCAAACATACGAAATGGAAAGGTTGTTGATACAATTTCTTTGGAAGCTGTGTGTCATATTTTCTCCACGTTTCAGGCTGTTTCCTTAAAACTTGCTTTCTGCTTATTGCTTTTCTCACTAAACCTGAATCCAAAGCAACAACAACAAAAAACCTTCTGGGTCTGTTTTAAGTTCTCTTCTGTGGCTCCCAAAAAGACACTCTGCCAAGATTTTCAATGAGCATTGTATGTCTGGACAGCTGTAGTGGTAAGCTGAGGCAGGGGAGTGCTATTACAGAACTGTACGGGAGCCTTTTGTGGGCTCAGTAATTGTGGAAATTGATCCCAGTTTGATTGTGCCAAACTCCACAGTCCCTGCAGGATTTCCTTCCAAGTTTAATATCAGATTTAAGCAACCATTCCTCAGGCTCTCCCTAAACTATTGCCACTTTGGCTCAGATGTTTGTCAGCTCCTTTTCATTTCATTGGTGGTAACACCATCCTGTTCCATTATACCTCTTTCTGCCTTTTACTGGAAGATCCTTCAACTGCAGTGAGCTGGGCCTTTTCCCTTCCCTCTTGCTGTTCTCGTAAGCCGCTTCTGAGACGTCGCAAACATTAGTGCTAAAAGGCTCTAATCTAGTACAATTTTGGACTTCATCCTTTGTTTATCTCATGCCAGTTTTATTCTGGGCTGCCAAATTTGCTTTTGCTTAAAGCAAATCCTGAATCTTACCAATCTCTCCATCTGATGATTTGTTCCAGAGACAGTATGCTGTGTTTTGTGACCGTATATTGTGTGTATCCTTGACTTCATGACTAATTGCATACCATAATAAACATTATTACTAAAATAGTTTTGACAGCCTTCCACAAGAATACTCTACTAGTTCGCCATTATGCCTCCCCATAACATAGGAAATAACATACTAGAGATAACCGATCTAAGAGTCTCCTAATTTGCTTTCTCTTGCTTCTTCACCAATTATTATTTTTTTTATGATTTCACTTGTTTAAGAGACTGGCAATACTTATACTCTGTAAAATTCCTCATTAGTAAAGGAATCCCTGTCTCTTTATGGATCTGCTTTTGCTTTGTTTTCAGTGTCATATCTCCTGTCTGGTCTACATTTCTATTTCCATCTTTTTTTTCAGGCCAGGCTTGCCTGAAACTTATTTATTTACACACACATGCATATTTTTTGAAGGGATTAGGTTCCCCAAGCAGACTGGTAGAGAAGTGTTTGTTTGTTTTTTTTCTTTCTTTTTTTTTTTTTTCCCCCACCAGTTTTCCATTAATAAATCTGTTCCTGGGTTGTTTCTGTCTCAGATTTTGCTTTAAGTGGTCACAACACGATCATGCCTGTGATTCACTTTGCTAATGAGGAAGTTGTGAAAGATAGATCTTCACTGTCAGTTCTGCTCATTTGAGGTAAATTCGTCAATGTTTTCAAAAACTCCCAGGGCACTATTCTACTGAGCCTAATGTTTTCTGCTGCTTTCTTGGGATCTAAAGTCTTTTTCATGGCATGAATACTGCAAATATGAACCATTGCCTTCTTCCTATAATCCTGACCTTTGGCCATATTCTTCTCCTATCAAATGTATCATCAATTTTCAACCTTTTTGAAATTTTTTCACATTTGTGGTGACTGGATTCTCTCCAGACAGGGAAATATGTTTCCACATGTGACAGCATTGGTATTTCAGATGACTACTTTGGTAAATTGAGTGTCTGTTTCATTTTTTATTTTCTATTTTTTAAATCTTGCTTTCTGATTCCTTTCCACAAATTTGCTATTTTTAGGCAGCCAAGCCATGATCATTCTGCCCCCATCCATCGCCTTCCTGAGAACAGAGTTGGCAATAAGTAGAAGAAATAGAACTACTAGCTATATCTCTGTTCTGTCAGGGCCTTGCAAGGGTGGTGAGGCTACCTTTTGTCTGCTTATGATTTAAGCAATCGGGACTGCTCGGGTCAACATAAGCCGTCACAGCATTGCTGATGACTGAAGTCGGTTTCAATTTACAGTGTAATTTGTACAGATATGTGTTCTACAAATCACACTTTCTAAGCTTAACAAGTGATGTTAATAATTACAGTTATTTACATTCACAGTAGCATGATGATTGATGTTATCACCTTGTCTTTAACATATTTGCCAAATGCTGCTGCTCATCAGTGTGCTTTGTGTTGCCTACATGCTTCCTTTTAAAGATTTTAATAATTTGAAATCAAATAAAAAAGATTACCAGACTTTAAGTGTTTATAATGATGAATGTATAGTGATTCATGATAATGAGTCACTGTCTAACAAAAACAGCATCTTGATAGGGGATCTCTTTTAAGCATTCTTGGCTGGTGTTACAGTCCGCAGGATAGGATTTAGAGGTGGCAGATAAAGTTGTTTCCAATCTATTCCAGAAGGGACTAGAGCAACAAAATATGGATTTATTTTCTGCCAACATCTTAAAATCTAAATCCTTATATTTTCCATCAACACATGCTGAGATAGAAGTTGGGAACAGTAGGGCAGTAGAGTTTGAAGAGCTGTTAGTAGAAGGACAAAGAGTTTTTGAGCACAAACAAACCTAATACATGTACTCTAGGGAGCAGAAATGGCTTTGTGCTTGTCACAACCGCAAAATGTGGCCAGCATCCTTGGTTCAGTCACAGATGCTATCTGCCACCCTGAGAAAGTCACTCGGTTACTTTGAGAGGTACCTAGGTGATGGATTTTCCAAAGCGGTAACTGCTATTTCCAGTGATTGTGTTAGTGCCCAGATATATATTACTGTGCCTAATCATCCATGTTTAAAATTGCTAATCTTAATTGCTGATCGCATGTGTCATTTTTTTCACCTGTAAAATCATGATCATGTGTTCTTTCTCAAATGCTTTTTGTCTCATTTAACTTCAGAGAGTAACCTGTGTGGGAGAAAGCCTGTGTCTTGGTGTGTATATGGCATCTAACAGAATGGAGTCATAACCTTTGTTGGGGTCTCTAAACAGCTGTTATTTTACAAATAGAAGTAAAAGGTGCTTTTTTTTTTTTTTTTCTTTTACCTGCACATTCTGAGGCTCCCAGAGCATTTTCAGAATGGGTCACAGAAGTCATATGCATCAGTACAATTTGCTTTTGACCGTTTTTGAGATGTCATAAAATTACATACTTCATATAGCCATTGTTGTAAGAGAGCTAGCTTGGTCTGGGTAACAAGCAATTTGTTTTAAGTCAAGCTCAGCCAAAAAAAAAACTTAAAACTTTTTATCCTTCAATGCATGAGCGGCAAAACTGTCTAAAGCTGCTCTTCTGTTCCTTTTATTACTACTTCTCTCAATGGGTAGAGGTAGAAAACTAAGAAATGATGGTGGGTGGTTTGTCTGCTGGGATAAAGCTGCTGTTGGTTTACATCAGAAGAATATTTGTAAGATTGAGAAGAAAAAGCTTTAGAGTTGGAGTAGCATTTCTTACACAAGTTGATAAATGAGATGTGGGTTTTTGTTAATCAGGACAGTCTACAGCACTTATTTATGGGAAAAGAAATAAGTATTTACAGAAGAAACACTGCTGAAAAAAACATAGGACTACTTTGGATAAATAAGAGTTGTGGAGCTGTCAGCAAGCTCATTACTGTTCCTGGCATGACTCCTTGCTGTGATTCTTGACTGAAAAGCGCATTTTCAGGAATTTTAGGTGGCACCTGCAGAAAAGGCCCAAAGGCATAGTGGACAAGATGCCCAGAACTAATTATCTGTGACATGGAGGGAAGTTTATAGTGCTTTTATTTTGAATGAATAATTCCAATTACATGAGGAAATTTTTAAAGCAGTGGCAAATTTAATGGGGGAGAGGGGGAGGCAAATACAACTTTTCAATGGAAGCTGTTGATGCTGGTGTTTAGTGGTGTAGATAATAACAGTGGGATAATAGTTGCAATTCATTTATCTTGAAAAATTGAAACATCCAGTGAAAAGCCAAGGTTTAAAACAAATGAGTGCCCAAAGATAGGCTCCTCACTTAGTGTTTAGTAACTGAATAAGGAAGATAGCTTTTTCAAAAGTGTCAAGTACTCAACAAGTGCTATTAACATGAGCAGAATTAGTAGCAAAGGAAACAACTAAAAATGGTTCCATAATCACTACGTTTGTTTTGTGCTAGGTAATCTATGCATGTGTTCAGAAGCAAGCCAAGAATTTAGTCTCTAGATTTTGACCCAAATACGCCTACTCTGATACAAAGTAATAGGAAAACAGACACACACATACACACCAGAAACAACCAAAAACAGAGCAGTATGTTATGGACAGGAAGATAATGAGGGTCGTATAAGAAAGATCACGTGGACATCTCAGGGAGGTGTATGTTTCTGGTGTGGATTTGACATTGTATTTTAACTGTCCTCATTCCTACAGGCAGCATGAAAAGCAAACATTGAAAAGAAAGGGAGCTTGGCAGATGGACTTGGACAGCATGCCCTGTGCAGAAGGGGCAGCATGGAAGGTGACAATGAGGCACCTGAAAGTCTTTGAAGAAGGAAGCAGGAGATATAGACAGATTGGAACGCACATGGTCAGTATGATGCAAGCTGAAAATGTAGGCTTGCTGTGAAGGGGTCTGAATTAGTTTCAGATGACATCATTTGTAATTACTGATTATATTTAGAATATGTAGTAATACGGTCTGAGACCTTCCATATGTTAATTCTGCAAATTTCAATATGTATCTATAGCTTGTGAAAGCAAACCTAGGTAGGGAGAAGATTTCCGCTATATGAACTTTAAGCACAGTTCTGCAGTTCTTTTATTTTGTTTGTTTGTTTTTCGTATCCAAGTTGGCTGCCTTTAATGTAGTATGGAAAAAAATTGCATACTTATATATTCAGGCTTGGTTTGTATTTTGGGATATGAAGGTATTGGGTTCATAGTTGTCAAATATAGTGGTTATATTGGAAAGTGAAGAGTAAACATTTCTAATGTATTACATTACAGCATCAATCTTTGTATAGGCTGAAATCCCTGTGTGGAATCTGTTAGCTAATGTTCAAAATACTGCCTCTGAAATGTATTAATACTTTACTACTTGTGGATGAGCTGAAAAAGAAAATCTCTCTTGTAATCTTCATCTTCGTGTGTGAGCTCTCTTACTGTCTTTCTGTTCATTCTTACAGTGATCTCAGAAGTATAATACCAAATACCTGAAATTTTGAATGGTTATCCTGATAGCATCTTCGTGTTGGAAAGTAGCCTGAGCCCTTAAACTCAGGTACAGGGAATATTAAACTAGCTAAAAGCACATTAACCTTGGCTGTGTTGGGACTGAGGCACACCACCCAACAATGCATTCCTTCTACCTTTAAAAATTCTATCTATTTTGCTACTAGTAAAGCATCGATTTTGTGTGGGCATCTGTGGGACAAATTGGCCTGTAAATCTGTAAATCTTTTTTTAATAGAAAATCATAGTCTTTTATGGAAAGTCTAGTGAAAAAAAAATGATTTTTCAGAAAAGTCCAAAAAAATTTTCCTGTGCACCCAATAATACGATTGGAAAATGCTGAAGAAGCTGTTTGAAATTGTTGGTCAGTTGTCTTATGCCCCCAGCCTAAAAGGAGACGCTATTTATAGACAGATCCAATAATAAAAGGTGGCAGAATAGCCAGATAGTTAGGTAGAGCTAGATATAATCTCTTAGAGGAGCCCAGTTCAGATAGAGCATACAACACTATGTTCCTGAACCGCTGCATCTTATGAAAAGAGACTTTAGATTTGAGATGAAATAGATAATTTCTGTGGAAAGCCTACACTTTTCTCTTTCCTACACCTCCCCCCCAACTTATTAGAAAGCTTAAATTTCAGTTGTTTTAACAGAAAATATTTGACTGACCTACTTGCAGCATTCTGCATGAGTTGAAAATGGTCTACTCGAAATTGTTTAAAGCCAAATCTTTGTTATGTAGAGAAGCTGTGACACAGCCTAAGTCATATGGCAGCTAGATGTCAGGGCTGAGAGAAGTCTCTGGGAAGAATTTTCCCTCCTTCTTGTCTTTTCATTATCTATCTCTCTTCCCCTGAATCATTTTCACCAATATATGCAGGACTGAGAGAGAACTGGCCACACATAGGAGTAATGCAAATGTTTTTTAGAATATTTTATTTAAGATGTTTTTGTAGTAAATTCCGATGTGGTAATGTCCCACCATTAGCGTTTGAAATATGAACCTGCACTTTCACATTTTACCCAAGGCTACCTTCTTTTCATTGAAGAGTTCCAAATATACAACATTTATTTTACGGCCATGGTAATAGACAACACTTGTCACTGTAAGAATTGGGATTCTGTTCTTCTGAGCTGACTAATGAAGGGATGGAAGAAACCTGTTCTTTTCTATCTTCTATCTCATATTTTTGTGCTCAGGTAGTTTTGAAAAAGTTTTTTTCTTCCCTTTTTTTTTTTTTTCTCCTCCCCATCAATAAAGTGCAATAGTAAATTCTTCTATAACTCTACTAAACCAGATCAGGTAAGTGCTCTGGAATGCAGAAGGAGATACTTGCTGATTGGCCCTCATAGTCCTCTCCCAGTGCTTGTAGCTGGTGTGAAGTAGTGGAAATGACTGAATAGTAACATCAGGGGGCTGAGTAACCAAATAGAGAAATTCATTTTAGCAATAAGGAAAATGAAATGGGCATCATAGGGACAATATAAACAACATATAGCAACAGTCTTGCCTGAAATAGATGTGAAAGATGTTCAATCTTCAGTTGAGGTAGGTGGTTTTGCACGGGGTGTTAGTAATAACATTTTCTGTGAACAAAAAGAAAAATCTTTTTTGGGCAAAATCACTTTGGAGAGTGTCAAAATAACATCTGTTGGGCAAGTCTGCTCTAGACCATCTGGGTTGACCTTAAAAGGCAACAGAGATGCATTTCTGTTGTTAGAAAGAGAGCTACAACTGTGAATTGTACCATTATGTGAAAGTTCAGTTTCCCACATTAGAAAGGATGTTGCAGAGTCCAGCAAAAAAAAAAAAAAAAAG
>VXAA01006016.1:71974-119098 GCA_013399115.1 Anseranas semipalmata
GGGCATCCACAGCTTCTCTGGGCACCTGTTCCGGTGCTTCACAACCCTCACAGTGAAGATTTGCCCTTGGTGAAGCTATGCTGGCTGTCTCGGATCACCTCCTTGTCTTGCATGTGCCTTAACCTTGCCTCCAAGAGGATCTGTTCCATGATCTTGCCAGGCACAGAGGTGAGGCTACATGTCTTGCCATGTAATGAATGAAGTCTTGGATGGTTTGTAACTTCTTTTCCCTATGTTGGCTGGTTCTTCTTCTCCTCCTCCTCCTCCTCCTCCTCCTTCTTTTTTTCTTTTTCTTCTTCTTCTTTTTTTCTTTTTCTTCTTCTTCTTTTTTTCTTTTTCTTCTTCTTCTTTTTTTCTTTTTCTTCTTCTTTTTTTTTTTTCTTTTTCTTTTCTCTCCTCTCCCAGGACCTCTTTTCTGTATTTTTTTTCCTTCAACTTGAAAACTGAGTTCTTCCCATGAGCCAACCCATTAAGAGCTTGGGAGAATCAAGGCTGATTTTAGCGCTGGAGGGAGACCTTGAGAAACTTGGGGGATCTATGGGCTTTTGACTCTATAAAACAGAGAAACCGCAGCAGTTGTAGTCTTGATTGTCATGGCTCAGATTGCTACCACAGATACCTTTCTTATATGTATTTCTTCAAAGTATTTCTCCCTTCGATATGTTTGAATGATAGCATGCTGTTTTGAATAGACAGCTGAGACTGCAAGATAAATGCATGCTTACATAAGTGGTCATTGCTATGTCTTTATGCTTTTATCAAAAGGGATGTGACAGTTGCATCAAAATTGACTCTCAACACTTTTTGAATTTTATTGGTATAACAGCCTTTGTTAAGAAGGATTTAGGGTTCTGCAAAAACAAGCTAATCTGAATAATAACATATGTGAGCTTTAATTCAGAAAACCACTGGAAATAGTGGTAAACTGACAGAAAGTCGTCATGGAAACAACTAACACCTAGATATGAGTGAAAAAAATGTTTCTTCAGAGACTGCAATTATTTGTAAAAGAATCTGCAGGCTTCTGAAACATTCTTTTCCACTTAATTCTGAAGGTAGGATTGCTTTTAATTTTCAGAGATTGTGGATTCACACATGTGCACAAACCAGGAACACTGTGCTTTGTGCTGGCTGAATAAAAGTAGTTTTTGGAAGATGAAATTGCTGAGAACCAAATGCACAAACCGAGGAGGATTTTATTGGCCTCTTCTATTTGATGAGTAAAGCTTTTTCATTTTTAATAAAATTTGTTTAATCCTTGTTAACTGAGCACAAGAGAAATGTGCCAGGGCATAAATGCAAAGGCATGATGTGGACTAGAGACAGAATATCTGACAAGTGTAGCTGATCATGCAATAACAGCTAAAATAAATAAGAAGGGATGGGGGAAATCCAGACCTACATCACTCTTTTTTTTTTTTTTTCTCTAAGAGGCTCTATAGCTTGTTTTTTAAATGCTCTTCTGTTAAGCTTTTTCTTTTTTTTTGGTAAAATTAACTCAACAGTTAAAAGGACTCAACAGTTCCTAGTAAATGAAAGTATCTATCTAAAAATGGTTTTACAAAGCAATTTTTTTGAATTCCAATTTTTTTCATTATCGAAACTTTGTGTTGGACTATGATAGGTCTGGACCATTTAAGTAGAACATTTAAAATGTTACTTTATCTTTGCAGAGCTCTTTCAACTCAAATATGTGTTACAATAATCTTGGGAATGTAGAGAACTGATGGTTCTGCTCAGAAAACTCATATGTTCTCCTATGTTTGAAAACTCATATGTTCCCAAAGGTTTTGAGAAATCTGAAGTACGGAGTGATTTCAAATAGGGAAAAATGAGTCAGACCCTGAATATTTTTTTGCTCTTCACGTTCGTAAGAAAAATAAGTCTACAGAAAATATTTGAGATGGTTCAGCAAGGCAAGCAGAATTTAGAATACTGTTCTAAGCCTGCTGGGACATAAGAACATCCGTAATTGTTTCTGGAAATTGTCCACAAAGCCCAGAACTTTATCTCTGGGAGTGGCCATAAACAGATACTAGGGGAAGAGTGATGACAGGTGCTACTTCCACCCTAGTTCTTTTCAGACTCTATACTCTCCTCAGAGACTTCCCTGACCATGCCTGTGCTTAATCTGCTTTGTAATCTGATGTATTTTTACATGCACGTCTGCTTTTAAATCTGTACAAACTTCTTGCTTGCGCACTTTCCTTTGGCAATGAGTTCCATAGGTCTGGTTTACCCACTGCATTCAGAAGCATTCATTACATTTATTTTGTACCAGTCTCCTGCCAGCATCATGGGATTTTTTTTCCTTTCATGACTACTGCTGAGCAGTTAAATAATGTTTTCACACAACTGCCTGCTTTAATCCCAGTCTCACTCCTAAGTGTTAATGGTCAACTCAGAGTTCATCCTTCTATCTGTGATTGTTTTTCCCTTTGTGGATCACAACATATTTTTTCACAATGAATGTTATCTGCCATTATACTGTTCAGCAACTCAGGCTCACATGGTTCATATGGCTCTTGCAATTTTTCAGTCTGCCCACATTCTAGCCACCTTAAATAAATTTGTATTATCAGGAAACTTTGGTTTGTCATCAATCACACCTTTTCCACAGCATTTTATCCAGCTTTTTTTGCTGTATAAAAGTAAATGACGGTGTGTTGATACCATTAGAATTGAGATATGAAATGCAGAGAAGATGCCATTGTGTGAGGCTTTCAAGTCATACCTGGTGCCAGACACAGAGGTAAATGTGTTGAACAAATTAGGGAGTGGAATAGCATTGGACTGGGTTTGGAGGGTAGCCTCAGTTTCTGCAATGCGGATGGTCTCACAAAAACAGAAGGCATGACATTTTTTGTTTTGTTCATGAAATGTGTATGTAAGCCATCTGATCCTTGTATTCCTGTGTGCCTGCCATGGGACATTTCTTTCAAAAGATGATATAACAGGTTTCATATCAATTTTGCAGGAATCACTCCTCCTGCTGTGATCTTTACAGATTTGGATACTGGTCTCAGGTCTTTAGAATTGCAGTCTTTGTTGCTTTCATCAGCATTTACATGGAGATGAGGCACCCAATTCAGCTTGTTCCCACAGCACTTAATAATATACAAGATGTTGAATAGGTATGACTTGAGTCAACTTCTTAGCTGAAAGATCGGGAACACTCAGTGAAGGGTGAACCAAATACAGTGGTTAATCTCCTCTAGCTCAACAACCGGGTAGTTCTCCAAACACTAAATTTTGTTTCTGAAAGTGCCCCAGCCATATTCTTGCTATTAGAGATGGGAGGCTCCAAGTCTGCAAAGAGTTCAGTAAATTGCTGTTCTTGGATTGTGACACAAAGCTGGAGAGAGAGTCTTGTAGCTCAACATCAGATTCCTCTACTCTGGCAAGCTCTTGCCAGAGTCTTTCTTCCCTGTCCTTCCTGTCTTGGAGACCTACCAGCTTCAAGGTGTGGTTTTCATGGACTTACTCAACTTTTGGTATGCTCCTTCAGCCAAAGATAGCAACTTTTTCTTTTACCCTAAGCCTGTCTTTCTGTTTCCAAACCAATGCAAACACAAGTTTGAAGAATTGCATCACCTGCTTCTGTGGTATTTGGAATAAAAATGCAAATAAGTTCACAGCTCTTTTTTCTGGGGGTAAGTGCTTGGATGTTTGAGGGTTATTCCTGGTTCAGTTTGCTACCCTCTGTCTAATGTTGTGTTTTTAAATGATGCTGTGGTTCCTTGATCACTAATACTTAATCTTTGCTATGTGGGATTCTTTACCATTGCATGCTTGATCTTGACTAAGGACGGGGATGCAATAACGTGTCTTAATCAACCAGAATTCATGATGCAGAGTCTATGTTGACCTTCTGCTTTCATGTCAGCTCTGGGAGGACAGGCAACGTGAATCAGTAAAAATGCCAGTACAAGAGTAACAAATATGAATCAGCAGAATAATTGCACTGGATTAAGCAGTGGAGGCCTTAGAGAGAGCTACTGCATACAGATGCAGAACCCTGGATACCTGGTGAGAGCTGCTGTTGCCTCATGCTAATGATTAAATAGAGAAGTAGCATATATATTCTGTAAAGCTCACATTTTCTTCTACATTACAAGTTTGCTAATGAAGCTTCATGTTGAGTAAGAATGGCATATCTGGGCAAGATTGATCTAGTCCTGCATCTTGTCTCAGATAGTGGCAGTAGCGGCCATTTAAAGCAGAATGGGAGGAGGTATAGTTCAGACATATATATATATATATATATATACCCGAGTCAAAGGTAGTGCCTTTGAGTTTAAAAGAGAGCAATATGGACAGCAGGTGTGGTAGCGAGCAGTTTGTTCAGCCTGCCTCATCTGGCACTGGTGTGTGCACTGGGGGCAGGATCTGCTTATAACCCATCTTCACAGTGCTGCACTGATAGTATTGTGTACATGACCAAGGACTTTAATGTCTCAGAACGCAGTACTTAATATGCTTCATCTGGACCAAAGGAGAAACTCTAACCCAAAAGAAGTCAAATATGATTTCTTATGTTTCTGAAGTTTGAATTATTGTGTCTTTTTCTTGAAATGCTAAGTGACTGCATTAAAAGACTGTTGTGAAAATCATTCTTACAAAAGCTTTCTTAGTTGACTACTCTGCCTTGTTCTGTTGATACTAGAACAAGCAAAGGTTTAATAAGGATATCAAGCAGGTAGCCCACACTATTCATTTTGCATGAATGGTTATATACTCATGTCTGTTTAGTTATTAATTACCTTGCCCTTTGGTACAATTGCTAACTAAAGTCTAATCTTTTCCTATTTTTATTAAACGCAAGTGTACTTAGTGCTGTAAGGGTGAGCAACAGACTAAATCCACTGTGGAAGAGAATTACAGCTGGAGCCAGAAGAGATCAACATAACATTTTTTGGTGGAAGAGAAAGGCAGATTAATAAAATATGAAACAGGATTAATGTTGTAGATGACCTTAAAATACTGAATAGCAAAGAGAAGAATGGCAATTATACATATATTTATAGCTGTAAATGGCTGAAGGTGAGTGCCTGTAAGTTTTAAAAAGATGATCAAAATGGTATGAAAGTCCCTAAATACAGAACAATTGTGAACAGAACAGTTTAATGTGAATGTAAGCTTACTAGAGAAATAAAAATAAACTCAATTATTTCTCTTACTTCTTACTTAAGTAATCTGGTTTTGGAAAGAGACATTTAGTAAAGCAAATTTCACTGAGTTCAACTAGGGTGTTATAACTGCCTGGGCTGGCTTGTCAGTCTCTCAGTTTGGCTTTTCATTCTCTTGCAAACTGTTTCTCTCTCCTTTCCAGAAACCCTGCCACGTATTAGGGGCATCCATGTGGCAGGTTGTTGTCTTCTGCTGGGAGCAGTCCGTGACCTTAATACAGCACTGCACGTGCTGAGTAGCTCATATAAACAGCAGATGATTTTTTGGTGTCGTGTTGTTGGAGGTGGTTAGCCAAGTGCTGATGCTGGGGAACACGGTCTGCCTCTAGCAGGTTCTCCCAGAACTTTGAGGGCAATAAACTATATTTTCCCAAGACCTCACCAGTTATGTTTATAAATGCTCATTTTTTAATAATCTCCAGCAAGCATTTCTCATCTGTCTTAGTTAAACTGAGGAGATGTGTAATAGGTCCTTTCCTTGGCATTTTGTAGTAACCTTTCCATTTAATATCTAATTCACAGCAAAAACAGGCAAAACTTACAATGAGATAATATTGAGATTTGCTTACACTCATTATCAAAAATAAGGTATTATGAGAATGATTTGTGACGGCATTATTGTTCACCTTCTGTTATATTGAGTTTTAGGATCTGTACATTGAAATTGTACTTTGATTTTTACTAGTTTTTCTAAAAAAATTTTTATGAATTTTTAATAATATTCTGATATGTTTTTCAAAGATGTTGGCTTAGTTTTGTTAAAATTGATCAATTTATATTATACATTTTATCACTAGTAGAACCTAGCCTTTTACTAACACGTATTTCATAATAGCTATGCTTCAATTTTGTAAATGCTTACATTTTTCATAGGGTCATTGAATGATTTGGGTTGGAAGGGACCTTAAAGATCATCTGTTTCCAACCCCCCCTGCCATGGACAGGGATGCCACCCACCAGACCAGGTTGCTCAAAGCCCCGTCCAGCCTGGCCTCGAACACTTCCAGGGATGGGGCATCCACAGCTTCTCTGGGCAACCTGTTCCAGTGCCTCACCAGCCCTCTGCGTGAAGAATTTCCTCCTAACATCTAACCTAAATCTCCCCTCTTCTAGTTGAAAACTGTTCCCCCTTGTCCTGTCACTATCTGTCCGAGTAAAGAGTCCCTCTCCATCTTTTTTTATAAGATCCCTTTAAGTATTGGAAAGTCTCAATGAGGTCTCCCCGGAGTCTTCTCTTCTCCAGGCTGAACATCCCCAGCTCTCTCAGCCTTTCTTGATATGAGAGGTGCTCCAGCCCTCTGATCATCTTTGTGGCCCTCCTCTGGACCCACTGTAACAGGCATGTCTTTCTGGTGCTGGGGGCCCCAGACTTGGATGCAGCACTCCAGGTGGGGCCTCATGAGGGTAGAGTAGAAGTAGGTAATCACCTCCCTCCACCTGCTGGCCGTGCCTCTGTTGATGGCCCAGCCATCAGGACACAGTTGGCCTTCTGGGCTGCAAGAGCACACTGCTGGCTCATGTCAAGTTTTTCATCCACCAGAACCCCCAAGTCCTTCTCCACAGAGCAATTTTATTAGGCATATCAAGTAATCATATGCCCATGGGTATTAATGTCTTGTTCTGCTTTAATCATAAACCGTTTTCCCCAAATGCTGTTTGTTTATGCCAAATTTGCAGTGTGATTACAACAGTCTTTGGTGCTTGTTAAAGGAACATGCCAAAGAGGTATGGTAAAACGAGGGATTTCAGAGAAACCTGGTGAACATGCTGTGCTGTACCCGAGTCCAGACTGTGCAAGCAGTCCCTGAGATCACTGAACAGTTTCCTTTTGATAGAAGGGTCTGCAGGAATTTACCCACAAGACTTGCAGGAGGTACCCTGATCATCTCTATGCTGCAGTCAGATGGGGTATAGAATACGGGTCTCCCTGAGCATTTCTTTTGGGGCATATCTCTGAAGTGAGGCAATTGCTGAGTAGAATGGTGCAGCATACATACAAAACTAATATGACTTCTTTTAATAATCTTGCTTTTCGAGCATTTTCAGTATTAATCCTGGTTATGGACAAGGCATGCTGGTTCCAAGTCAATAATTTTAACGTGGGCTGAACAGCCTGTTTGTGGAACAGACTGCTGTGCATCTCCATGGCTTTCATAATTGCCAGCCTCCAAGCATGTTGCAGGCTGTAAAAAGTGATGCAGCTAATGTCTGTTGCATGTTGTTTAGTCTCTCAGCTTTTCCCCTGGAGGACAAATGTGTGTGCTGTTATTTGTACCATTTTGTATGGGTTTTGTTTCAAAACAATCCACAGCTGTATGCTTGTGGTAGAAAGAGAAAAGGGCAAGGTTAAAGAAGTGAGCTTTTCATGCAGACTGGGATGTGGCAAGATTTGTCTTAGCTTCTGTGAGAGTTTTTGGACAGTACTTCAGGAAAACTTGATATCCTGCACAGCTGAGCTTTGCCTTTACGTAAACAAAGTTGTACTGTGCTAGTGCATCATTGCTGTTGACAATGTGATTTTCATCCTGCAGCTTTGGGAGATGTCTTAAACATTTACCTAAAGTACCTGAAGGCTACTGCCTAATGAGCAGATCAGAACTGAGACGTGGCATCAGGCTTTTATCTTCAGGAAGCCATGACAGAGAGCAGGCTAAGTCAGAGCTGCCCATGATCGCGTGAATTACAGAGGAGAGATGTTGCAGCATCTTCAGTTGTTCAGAGTCTATTAGGAGCTGTTGGTTTTCTGGCTGGGTATGCTCTGCTCTTGTAGTTGCTTTGTGCCAGTTAACTGTGGCATCTTCCACGGAAATGGGATAAATCCTTCGGCTGACTGGAGATATTAAGGACCAAACAAAACAACATCACTTAACAGTTTCTCTGCACAATTGACAGCAGGGCACTAGCATTAAATGGAGAATTACATGGAGAGTAGTTTGCCATTTCTAGAAATTAATTGACACTTTTTTTTCCATATTTTTTACAGAACTTTATAAATAAACCAGAGAAGTTTATGACCCAATGCAGCAGTACGCCTAAGGACTTGCTTAAGTTTAAGCTGACAGGCAATCCTTTTGAAATCTGAAGATTAAACCTTGGCACCAGTGGAGGGAGTTGTAGATTCCCAATGACTTCAGTGAGCCAGTGTACTCACTCTAATTGCCTAATTAAATAATCCTGTACTTCAGAAAAGGCAGTAGAAAGAGAAATGTTCAATAATTGCTCAGAGTATTTTCAGTGAAATCTATTCACTTAGGATAAGGCTTTTCTATGACAGTGAACTAACTACTTCTGAGACTTCAAATAGTGCAAGAGATTAATCTGAAGGTGAGGTAGGACATTTGTGGACTCTTCTCTCTGTTCAGTGATACTGGACTCTTGTGCTGAATGTGTTTTCTTCATTTGCTCACTTTTCTGTCTCCGATTGTTGAAATCAAAGATGGCATTTTTTTTAAAAATACTTCTGCAAAATCAACTCTTAGAATAACACTTTAGGTTTTTACGTTTGGACCTGAATACAAGTATTTTGAAGAGAAAACCCTGGGGAAGGAGAATCTTTCTCTTGTGAACAATTTCTCCACTATTCCTTCTGATCTAATTGGCCTAAAGCAAAGCTCCTCCTTATTTTCCGTTAAGAGAAATAATAGATTTTTTTTTTTTACTTCAAGGAGAAAAAGCATGGTTTGGCAGCCTATTTTCAAATAAATACTTATATTTACCACTTTTGCAGTGGAGAATTATTTTGCATTTGTAGAATTAGTCCTAATGATTTGATCAGTTTTTCTCAATGAGGTTACTTGAATGTTTTAAAAAAAAAAAAAAATGTTGCCTGAACAAGTCCCACTGCCACACAAGAAAGGAAGATCACATTGTTACTGAAATGTGGGTCACAGCAGGATATGCTTCATATGTTTAATTGAATCTTTTTATGAATGGCACACTTTCATGCATTTCTTATTAAAGGAAACATAGTGTTTTCATTTATTAGGAGTTAGGAGCGAGGGTTGTATTAAAGAGATTATAAACTATGATTTATTCATGGCCAGCTGCCAGTGCTTCCGACCTGTGAGATGATACCTTATTAGAGGGCTTTCTAAGGGCAGGAGGCTCGGGCTTTCAGCTGATGCCCTGGGGAGGTATCCTTTTCAAGGACAGACTCTCCTCCTCCACGGAGATCTTGACTCAAAGACCATCTGGAGGGTGGGAACACCATTTGAACACACTCTCTGGAAGGTTGTTTCTCCTTTTCCATGTCCATGCTCAGCAAGGGACTACAGCACAGAGACAGTGAGTTAGCAACACCAGTTCAGGTGAGTATTATGTGTGAGCGTTACAGTGCCACACTGAGATGTAAGCTGGGAGCCAGCTCTACTTCTGGTTCCCATGTTAGGTCATACAGAGCCATCTCAGGTGTTTCTGCCCTGCATTACATTGTCTTCACATCTTGGAGCTGGTTTGTCAGGGAGCCAGACAGGTGTCTTTATACCCAAATATCTTAAATATTGACCTTCTATTCCAGTTGGAGTTTGCTAGTAAATTAGCTGCAATAAAATTTTTTCTCCTTCCAGGCAAGCATGATCCAGGATCACAGTTTCCCTGGGAGAGAAGGCAAGGATCTAGCAAAACTGGGAAAGAGGCAAAGGTAAATGCACCAACCCTCTTTCCTACTGCAGTGATTCACAGGTTTGGGATAGGAAGAAGAACGTGGATGTTGGGTCTTGTCAGTACTGATGCAGAACCGTACAGGGATGTTTTTGGTTTAAATGTATTCCTTGTGATAGTAGGATAACTTGCAAAAAGGAAATAGCATCTGATTTGGACAGATGTCTGTCACTGTGTAATTATAAGCTTTCAGGTGGTTAGTGACAGCAAAAATAGTCAGAATAAGAATATTTAGGCTGTCTCCCAAGTGTGTTCTAAATCAGGCTGAGCCCTTGCACAGAAACATGAAACAAATAAGTGCATCCTCCCTGGGGCCTTTTGTGCACACAGATACAAAACAGTTTTTATCAGGGGGTAGGTGAAATGTATTTGGCAAAGTCAGAAACTGAATCTATACAAAATAAAGAATAAAATGCATGTGTCCCTCTTCTGTAACTTGAGCAAGAATCCTTTTCAATATTTCCCTTCCAGTCACATCCAGAATTAGGCCACAGTTTCAGTCCTCCACTCCTGATTTGGTCTGGTAACAATAACCACAGATGGGTTTTAGAAAAGTAATTTTATTTGGTCTCCATTAGAAGGACTAGACTGAACTCAGCCAAAGATCTATTTATTTATTTTTGAAATCTCAACTCCCCTGCTCTCCTGTTTTGTCTCTCTCCACAAGGTGCTTAGCTGGTGCAATTTCAAATCATGTAGGTCTGTTCCATTTCTTGCAGGGGAAGCATAATCTCTGTTGTCCCTGTTGGCCAAGTCAACATCGGGGAGAGTTAAGAACATTTTGAGGCTCTTGAGCAGAATCTTTGCTGGGATTTCCTGTTTGCTTGGGGGTTTTTTCTTTTCCCCAAACAACTATTCAAGGCAAGTACTTTTCTGTCTTCAAGCCCCTCTCCTTACCCAGGACTCCCTTTCAATACCAGATTCATATAAGTCAATGTCTATGCAACTTTACGAATGTTACAGGAGAAGGAAGGATTCTTTCCAGCTATAATTCTGGGATGTGGGCATACATGACAGTAGTAGCCCATCACATAAGCTAATCAGTAATGATCATTTTTAACAGGAAAGGAAAATGTAATATAAAAACTTTCCTGTATTCCGCTTGTCCTCATCAAGCACTAACCCTGACCTAAGCCACTTACATCTCTTTTTCCTTTTTGTTTTGATGTTTTAGGAGTTTTTTTCCTAGGGCTGTTAAATCTGCTTTACTGCTTTTCCATATCCTATTTCAAAACATGACCTTACACAGGATTCGGTTCATCAGTTAACGATTAACAAACAAGCTTGTTTCCAGTCATAAATACTTAAGTTCTCTAAATGATGTTTAATCTGATCTCTCATAAATGATTCTCATTTATGCAAACTCCTCTAACCTTGAAATGGAATTCAGATTGCCTGCAATTACCTGCAAATGTTTGAATTGACACAACAGAAGCCTTTCTGACTTTACAAGAGTTTTTTTGAGTTCAGGGTCACTTCTCAGCCTCACCTACAGAAGGGTGATTTTTTTATTTTATTTTATTTTATTTTATTTTTTATTTTTTTGTCTGTCCTGCTTTCACATCACATCTTCCCAACAGGTTTGTTTTATTTACTCTGACTGGCAAACATCACTGGCACTCGCACTGTTCAGCTAGAGATTTGTGTAGGCTGAAAGACAAGTCACTCCCAGCAAATGGCAACTGTCAAATCATGACCGGGCAAACTGCCCATGCTCTACACCCCATGCTCAGACTTTCCAGCTCTCTTATTGCCTTGCTTGAAATGTGGGTTGCCAGAGGTAAACGTTACCCCAGTTATGGGGTTTCCACAGCAAAAAACACTTTCTATGTGTTCCTCCACTGAAAACTTGACACCTCCAGGACTGTACCACAGCACAGGGCTTGGGACTTTTCTGTGCTGGAGTCGAGCAGTCACAGAATTTTCTGTTTTGATTAAAAATAAACAAATAAATAATCATAGGTTTTGAAACCAACACAGACACTGCATTGTAGCTAAGATTACCTGTCTTTTCTTGTAGCGTTCGGTCTGCAGTCAGTCAGCCTTGTCTGATCTTTGGGAGAAACAGGAAAGGAGCTAGCCGTGTGGAGAGGCTTGAGGAATACCAGGCCTGTAGCCATCTGCCAAGAAGCTGGCAGAGCCTAGGAGGCAGCCAGATGGTCTGCAGCAAAACCTGGGATCCCAGACAGCTTTGAAGGGTGGTACCAGGGAAGCCAACCTACAGAAGAGCTGAGGGCTGGTCTGTCGGTGCTTCCAGGCTTCAGCTCCCTGTCACATGGTGAAGAAGACTGCTGGGATTAAGGGTAAGGAAGGTGTCAGCTTTCAAGCTGATCTCTCTCTGAACAAGTTTATTCCAGTGGAACATTTCAGTGAGAGCCATTTCCCAGTAGAAAAATGTAGTGCTGGAACATTGTCTGATTCCTGTTTTATTCAGCGCTTGAGCTTTCTGGTCCTAATTCTTCAGTTCCTTAAATTTCATCCAGGCATTTACACCTGTCGGATGTGGGTTTAGTAGGCTTTGCTGTTCTGCTTGTATGCCTTTCTTTGTACTTTTCCAACATAAATAATACCAGAACAGTAGAAATAACAGAATAATTGACTAGGAGGGATGGGATGCAGTAGGAAACCAAGATGCATGTCATTTTTAAAAAAGCAAGATATATTCAACCAATTGCCTATCTGGTTTTCTGGTACTATCCACTGGATAAGGGAGGAAGGTACATGGCTCTGCTAAGATGCTGACCAGTGGGCTATTGAAGTAATTATTTGAACATAATGGCAGAAAGAAATTGTGGAAATCCAGTCCCTCAAAGGAAAAGCAAGAACTATACCTACTGAAAATGGTTTGGTTTGCAGATTCCTATGGTTTTGTGCCATGTGCCAAGAGTTTTGCTGAGTTTGTTCAAAAGATCAAGATGTCAGGAGGGAACAGCTGGGCACTCTGAGTTCTGCAGTTCTAAATTCAGCTTATTAGGCTAATGCATGGAGAAGTTATCCACCACTCTGTCTACAGATGCTCTGAAATTTGAGCAAGGCTTTCTGTCAACTTGGGAAGTGCATGTGCTCATCCTCCATAGCAAAAAAGTTGAACAAATCACCATATGGTTAGAATAATGTAGATGTTTCTTATGGCTTGTGATCTAACAGTTAGTGGAGGATATATGGCTGGGCCGTCCCCATAGCTGGTTACTGATGGGTTCCCAGTGTTTGTCCCTGGAGTTCAGATGGCTGGCATACTCTTGATACAAGTTTGTTTGTGATAGAGAGTTGAGCTGGCACCTACTTCACCTTCAGATTCCTTAACACTCTTAGTACAGCCACAGTATTCAAAGTGATAGAATTAGCATTTTAAATAAAAACACTGCTTCAAAGAAATGAGTTCAGTTAAGATGATCGTGTGGAGGGGTTGCGGTGTATGTCCTACACACTTGCAAGAGCTTGCCTCACTCAGAAAGCTGTAGTCTGCAGTAGCTGAGGCTTCCAGTGGAGCTCAGGGACCCCTTCAAGCAGAAGTGGGTTATGTCAAGTCAACTTTGAAATAATAAAAGTTTGAATAACTAATGGCAAAGACTGCACTGCTCAGTGAAAGGGTACATTCTCAGGCAATCCTGAAGTAATAGAAATGTTTCAATTCCAGAGTTAGCACCCAGAAATGCGGCAGCAATGACAGAAATGTCTCTGATCCAGTAACCTACTGCCTATTGAGCTGAGTGCTGCTCTGCATGAGGCACAGAGGTCTGAATGAACAACTTGTTTTTTCCTTTTATCTGGTACATAGAGCTTTTGCTTGTGTCGTCCAGGCCCAAGGACCTACTGGAGTACTTATCAACCCCCCCATCTCTACATGCTTGGAGGATGATGTGCAGCTCGTTCCTGTCCTGACCAAAGGAGCGCTTCTGCATCCTGCTGTTCAGGTGCACCTGTGGTGTCAGCTCTGTGTCAGAAACATTGTAGTCTTTAAAGGGATTAAGCGGACTAGAAAGGAGTGTGTAGGTGAAGTGGTGTAAGTACCTGCAGAATGAAAGGAAGATTCAAAGGAGAGGAAACAAGCAAGGAGCAAGGAAAAAAGACAACTGCTACACAAAATGCAGCAATAGGGAAACCTTCTGTAAGTACATTCATGTATTTTTAACATGCACATTAAGATAATACTGAGATAAAATTTTAACAATGTAAACTAACTCATAGATCACTGTGTTGAAGTTGGAGGAGCTGATGTGTGTGTACATTGCCATAAATGAGAAAAATGTAGGCTTCTGGGTATGGTGTATGTTTGTGGTCTTGGCATGTTTCCTAAAGGTCAGACATTTACAGAAGGGAGGGACTTGACACAAATGTATATGTATACACCTCCTTCTCCTTGATGCTAAAGAAGCAAGTTAACCAGCCAGTTGAAAATTTTAAGGTATATGAACATACCAGTTGATCATAAGATGAATGGCTGTTTAAAGGAAGATGAGACCTGTTTATGCCTAATTAGATTATTGCCAGCTGCATCTGTATGGCTTAGGTCTAGCAAGACCCAAGAACATCTGGTACTTATAAAGGCTGTGAGCACAAAGAGGGATTTTGGTTGATGGGAAGAATGCATTGCTCATATGACTGCTAGGCAGATGGTAAAAAGTGTGAGGGTAAAAAGTTCTTCTGGGAGTCCCTGGTTAAGAGAAGCATGTAAGAGTCAGTTTATAAAAACTGTTGGCCTTGTGAACTGGAGGAAGCTTCTGCCCAATAAACTGTTTCCTTAGGCAAATTGTATCTGAAAAAATTGGTTTTTGACGTATCTTGATTTTTTACTTTTTTTTTTTCCCCTGCCTTGATGAGATAGCTGTTATGAGCATCCACAAAAAGACATCACAGTTCATCTGTGATTTTTCTGCAAGTGATAGTCTGTACCAAAACACTGGTTCTGGAACAGGAAAAATTTAGCCTGGTCTCTGATTTGTTTGAGAAAGTGTGATTGAAATAATGAATGAAGGAAAAGAATTTGGACTTCCATTGTTAAAGTGTTATATATTTTAACAATTTCTGTAATGAATTGAGATTGAATGGAAATCTTGTTACTGCTAGGTTGCAGATAGCAGAACTTTCACTAGCTGTAGGCAGTCCTGGGTCCTTGAAGCTTTGATAAGCACAGAGAAAAGTCTAGCAATTCTTTTTTTTTTCTGGTAAATCATAACAATGAAGTAGCATTGTTCTAGTGTTTGCAATAGATTGTGCAAGTCACGCAATATTCCTGGTGCATGGCATCATTTTGATTTATCTCCATTTCTCCTTTATGTTCTCTCAACCTGACTATTGCAGCTCTCTGGCCCAAATCCCAGCTCTTCAGTGGGAGCAGAATGCTGCAGTCTGCCCTCATATATATGTGTCAGGAAACATGAATGTCAACCTCATTTTCCAACAA
This sequence comes from Anseranas semipalmata, assembly GCA_013399115.1. NCBI lineage: Eukaryota > Metazoa > Chordata > Aves > Anseriformes > Anseranatidae > Anseranas > Anseranas semipalmata. The sequence goes on from VXAA01006016.1 coordinate 87,227, forward strand.
TTATGTTGGCTCCCATCTGCTTTAGAATCCAGCTCAAAGCAACTCTGCGTCTATTTAAAACTATATTTGACAATCTGTGTATTAGCACAAAGTCACTGTTTAGCTTTTTCTTGAAATCAAAAATACAAAGAAAGGAAATAATTTTGTTAAAATATATTAGTGGATAATAATAAAAGCTGGAGCTTGTTTCAGCCACTGTGTTCTCTATGCATCTGGCAGAAACAGTTCCTGGCTTATCTATTACATAAAACTGTGATCAAAATGTATTTCTCCTGCTGGAAATAATTACAATTTTTTGTATTACTCTATTTACACCAAAAAAATCCTAATTACTTTTTGTTAGGTGTTTACTGTGATTGCTCAGCTTTCCAAAAGGAAGAGAAAGGTCAAGAATCAGAGTTCATGGAAGGATTTGCTCTTTCAAGATGCTTTCCAAAGGTTTTCATTGCACCTGGAATTTGTCAGCCATATCCTCTTGGGCTGTGCAGGGGGAGTACTATGCATAAACTCGTAGAGCTAGTGAAGAAGAATGCTCTGGGATTAAAGCCCTAAGCAATCCCACACTCTTTTCTTCCAGTTCTATTTCCCCTTCTTCAGTCCCAGCACTCCTAGTGCCAGCCTGCCTATCTGGGGCAGAGATTAGACTTTGGGGATAGGCAAATGCAGGATTATATAGTTAAAAGGTGAGGATCTTGAGAGACAACATTCACACCCCATGTTCTGACCAGGTGAGGTTAAAATTCTACAGCTCAATGTAACTTTAAGATTTATGAATCTGTCTTTTTGGTCCAAAGACCATCACCTTTAGAAGAGGTGAGAGCTTCTCCTTGTCTTTGCAATTCAGTGTAATTGTTCTTAAAATTTCTTGCTAGAAACAAATCTACTATCTATATACTATACAAATATCCTATTATTGGTGTTTAATGAGATTAAGCCCCTTTTAAGAATGATTTCTCTATTGCACAGTAGTAAGAAATAAGTTTGAAATGGTGTGCTATTTAATGAACAGATAAGTAGTAGTAACTCTTCCTCTAACATATTGAAAAGAGTTTAAGGAATTTTCTTTTCAGTTATAATCAGGCATTTAAATCTTGGGCTGCTTTGAAAACGAAAATCTTACTCCCTGTTTGGCATAGAATTCACACAAAGAGAACTGTCAGTCTGGAGCTGGATAAAAAGTTTCCCAGATTTTATAGAGACTTTGGGCTTGGGATTTTGGTTTCATACATTCTAAGGAAAGAAGCCAGGCAAGAAAGAAATGTGTTAAAATATTTTGTATGTGGTAAAATATTTTATCTGTTAAAATATTTGCATGGCTCTCATCACTAGTTTTTGAACGAATAGATTTGGATCTGAATTTCACCAGCAGCCAAGAGTCTGGATCAAGGCTTCTGTTCAGGGCCATCTTTCATTTTAAATGGCTTCTGTAGGTTTATGACCCCTACATGTTTGTTGTTGTTTTGCTTTTTTTGTTTGTTTTGTTCGAAATACAATACACTTCAGACGTTTCAGGCAGCACTGTGGTTTAAATTGGCAAAATATAGCAATGTTTTCTGCAGATAATGAACTTATGGATATCATGGGAAGCTGACAACTGTGATTGTCAACCTTGACCTCCAGCCTTCCCTGCTTAAATTAAAATCTTTGTAAAAGCCATTTCTAGTTAAAGATTCCCGAGAGCAAAATATAAGTATCATTTGTAGTGAATGTACAAAAAAGGCTAAAAAATGAAATCAATTTCTAGTGATTAAAAAGGAAAAATATTATATATACTAGCTCATGCTTCAGGATAAACTGCCTAGGGATACAGGAAAATCTGAAAAGGCAAAAAGTTCTGCGTTGCTTCCTGAAATTTGAGCAAACAGGTTTTTGCAGCTGTATGTAATTACAAGAAGTTAGAGGACTGTTTATTTAACAATGATATATTTATACATTTACTAGGAAATACAGCATTAGTCAGAAAGACATTAAAATATCTGTTCAGCTATCTGTTATAGTATCTGCTAACTGAAGCCTTTAAGAAGTAGTATTCTTCCATTTGATCATTTTTCAGTTTCTTGTAAACACAGCAAGAAAGGCATAATCCAAGAGGGAAGTTCATGGAGATTCACACTGAAACAGAGATGTTCACTTTTTAAATTTATTTCTCTCTGATACAAATTTAACACCTGTTTACATCTCAGGACCTCAGATTTTTTTCGTATGTTTGTCTTTGTGTCACTTTTGTTAGGTTAGAAACTTGTACTGTCTCCATTCCTGATGGGGGAAACTGAGCTCTGGACTGATAAATGCAAAAGAGTTTAGGACAGAGGGGAAGACTTGAGTGCCCCAAACCAACATTATCTTCTTACCTCCCCAACTAGTCCCATAGACATCTATGGTTTAGTTAGAGAAATTTTTTGTTCATATGAGATAATGCATACCCACAATGGCTTCAGTTATGGTACAGCAATTTGCTGGACCTCTGTGTGGATCCAGGCAGAATCTGATCTTTGGTTGTGCATCCCCTCTGTAGTCCAGCTCTTAGCAGCACAGGCAGGGTCTATCTCCTAGACTAGGCCCCCTCTGGAGTGCAGTGGAAGCCTTCATGATCTTGATAAAAACATATGGAGAAGGACTAGATGGTGATGGTAGGCCAGTTGACACAACAGCTTTGTGGTTACAGCATCTGACAGTGATGTGGTGCAGTGCCTTTCCTACAGTATGTGGGATTATAGCCCACATGCTGTAGACATGCTAATTCCTGAAAAAGTGCCCTGACTATCAGAGGATGGTTGATGTATTGAAGATATTTGACTTTCAATTCCTTCTTTAAAAGTTTTTTGTTATGTTAAATAGCATAGGGAATTGAAGCCAGTGTTTCAAAGTCACAGGCTAGCATCGTAGCCAGTCATATTAAAACCAGAAGATGGAATTTAGTTCTAATATTTTTCTTGGGTAATTTCTGTTCTTTCTTCATCTTCTTGAATGAATTTAATGGTGCTGAAAAGTTCTGAAATTCTTTCCTGGAGTAGATGGATTATTTAAGACAATTGGAGTTGTTTAGTTTACTTCATTGGGAATTAGATCAGGCAATTTATTAAAAGGCAAGAAACAGTATGAACAAGCAATAAAGCCAACTCTCCCTTCTCTCGGTCCTCCTCCACAGACACATACACTCTCACACGCATTTTCAGCTTTGATCTCCAATGGTAAAAATAGGTTATTCTCCAGGCTTTTTCATTTCTTGATGATTTGAGAAGAGGTCACCAGTGTTTCTGTGGGCATCTTCCTATTGCAAACTGGATTTATATAATGAATTCTTCTCACAGGGTTCATCAAATAAGTGCCAAAGCATAACATACAGTATTTAGAATATATTTACTGTCATTTAGGGCAGTTATGTTTTGTGGTGTTCATAATGTTTAAACAAGTCCCTTACTACATATCTGCCCTGTAGATTTTAGAAGCAGGAAGCAAAACAGAGACTGTGACTGAAAATAAGCAAACAACCAGTGGCATGGATTTGTTATAATACAGCATCATATTAATAGTACTGAAGTGCATATTGCTCCTGCGTCAGTAGACAACATAAGTCATTACTGTTGTACTGTTATCACAACTGCAAGAGCATTTACTGATAAATCTCTTGAAGTGTGCAAAGCCCCCCCATGAACTAGCTGCTTTATGCATGCAGACGGTGAAAGCCTTTTCTCTCTGCCCTCAAGAACATAAGTACTTGTGTTAATTACTGATTACTGCAGATCCTGCTCCTCTTTCCCTCGAGGTCAGACCTTTGCAGCTGATTTTGATGAGAATGTAATCAAGGCAATAGAGAAGAGAGTGCCTCAACAAAGAGAAAACCTTTTATAACAAACCTCAGTAACTGAGGGATGTGATAGCTTTCTCTTCGCTGCAGAAGGCTGACTTTCAGTTTGGCGTAAAAGCGTAAATGACACTTAAAGGCGAACTATGTATTCTTAACCCATTCAAGGACTTTTTCTGTAGATAAAGCTAAGTGATCTCAGAAATGAAAAATAAAAGAAGACACGGACCTGGGGAATACCATCTACAAAAATGCAAAGTTGTCAACCAGGTGGGAGAAGTTCTAAGTGATGAAGAGGGTACACAGTGTCTTGCCTTACAATGGAAAAAATGTTGGCGCTCTGCCTGATTCCTGTTCTGTCAGGGCCACAGATAAGATGACCGTATTCTTTGGATGCTTCCAGTTGTAGTTAGAAAACTAGCAATGAACAATGCTGTGACGATGGAGAGGGGAAAAAAACAACAACGGACATTTTCTTTTGTTCTTATTCTTTTGCATTTTGCTAAGAAGGGATGGAACTGGCTGGAATTAATTTTATGGAGAATCTTAAAGAATCTGTCTTAAGGCTTTTGCCTCTTTCTACTGTTAGCACTACTACTGGAAGAATGTATGTATTGCTCTTAGAACAATCATAACTATCCATTGACTTCAAGTTCTATATTATTGCAGTAACAGGGATTTGTGCAAGCATAGTTGAATTCAGACAAGGTAGTTATTTACATGGCATTTTCTGCTTTAAAGTTATTATTGTCTGCTTATTCTCCTTAATTTTAAGTGCTATGTTGCATCCTTCTGTTACCCTACAAATCCACCTGAATCTGCTGTTGTACCCTCCAGTAACTTTATTAGTATGTAAATTGTCACAGTGTTAAGCTTTTAATCTTGCACTGTCTTAGGATATGATTTTTCACAAGCACTCGTCATTGATTTAATCCTTCTCCTGATGAAGTTGACAATAAAGCTTCCCTTAAGTTAAATGGGAGACAGAATTAGGCCAACTTTAATCCTTTTCAAGGCAGTGCCTAGTGCACTTCCTGAGCCCTCAAACAGCAAATTACAGTTGAGATTCTAGTTTGATATTACATTTCTTTGTCAACAGTAAACAACACTACAGGCTGGATCCCAATCTTAACAGTAAGGGAAGTTTAGGTCCCTACTTGTCTGATGCTTCAAACTGTATGCAAAAGAAACTAAATAATTTGTCACTTCTAAGAGCCAGAAGGCTGTCTTGTAACTCTTCTGTTTACTGCTTCCATCTTTGCATTCAGCAAAGATAAGAACTCCCACAAGTAAGTAGTCCAAATTTCTTCTTCCCTTTACAGTAGCCTTAAATCAACTCCTTATTAATTCTCTCTTTCTTTTCCTATCTGTGTACAGGGATGAGAACGTGATGGTTTCCTTCCTGTAGAATATATGGCAGACTGCTGTGAGGTCACCCTGCTGATAGCAATATTACCCTAAAGACATATTTCTACAATATATTGTCTGACTCTGAACCATTAATTCACAAGAAGGATCTAATCAATTCTGAGTATTCCTGCAGATTTCAATAATCTTCAAAATCACTGGCAATCTTTGATGTGTGCCTCCTCTTTAACACCCAGTGATCCTGTATCTTTTTACAAACAGTCAACATTTTTATCGCTTGGTCTTGCTGCTGCTTTTTGACTATTTTAATTCTGCAATTAGTCATGTGTCCTCCACAGAGCTGTGTAGAAACAAAATAAACTTTTCTGTATGGACAGGGGATGAGTTTTGTAATTGGCATGTTGTGATGAGTCCATTTGGCACCCTAATGAGTATATTAAGGAGGCTGGGGGAGATGAGAACTGTTTTGCATTTATCTGGAAAGTTTTGGAGCAATTTGACAAAACAAAGTGTGAAAAAATGTTTTTAATGCATCATTTGTGACATGGTTTGCTGCAACATGAAATGCTTCAGTTTTAGGTGACTTAAACTTCAGGCCCAATTCCAAATGAAACTATCTTGATTTAAAAAGAATATAGTAACAAAACTTTTGAATTATCTTGATTTGCTGTTCCTTCTTTGTGCCCTTCCATTCCTGTGTCTGAAACTGCCAAAGTTGTGGCACTAGAGTTGTAGTCTGACCTTTACTGTTTGCCACTGCATTTTTGCACTGTTCCAGTTGCATTGTCCTCCCATTGCACCAGAGTGGAAGACTACACTGAAAACAGAGCCTGAACAGTCAGAATTTCCATGAGTGCCCTCCCAGACCTTGAGTCACACTAGAGGACACCTCTCTGGGCTTTGGTTATGTCATCTACAGAACAACTGGAATAAAGATAAAGGCTACTAGAAATTATGTTCAAGAAAAGTGTCCTGGAAGAGTTTAAAAAATTCCTGGCTTAAAGATGTAACTCAATTACTGTAACTACTGGAGATGAAGAGGTTATAAACTCTGCTGTGCTTATTTTCTGGTTCCTGAATCTGTCTCTGGAGCATCTGTACTGGCTACTGCAAAGAGCAGGAACACTTAAATAGATGGGGTACTAGTTCAAGCTGATATGGCAACTTCTAAAAGTCTTTCCTTTGTAGTGAGATGTTTATAATTACTTGTTCTTTCTGGTGCATGTGAAGATATTCCAATAAGAGCACTCACGGCAGCTTGAGTGGGACTAATCTTGAAGTCCCAGCACATTTGCAGGTGAAACATATTCTGAACTGAAACAAAAAGGTTAATCATTAGAAGATAGCTGACTGCTCTAAGCAACAGCCTTTTTTCATCAACGCTTGTGATGCAAATTTTTTTTAAAAAAACAACAAACACACACTCAACCCTACAACTAAATATAACATAAAAGTCCTCAAAAGCCAGTCAATAAATGGTAATTATCTCTCACAGCTGGAAGTGTGTTTTTGCTTTGAGCGTAACCAACAAACTGTGCTTGACTGCGATGATTATTTCAATCAGGTTATAAAGTAGAATGTTATTTGGGAGCTGCTCTCTTGGAAGGTGTTCTTTTAAATGTGTGCATATTGCTGAACTCTTTTCCTCCTTTCCAAACTGCTACAGACCTTGATAAAAGGTAAAGCCTGGCTGATTTGAATGCAAAGTTGATTTGTTATTCAAATGCTGCTGTTGGGCAGAGCTTCATCAATCTCCTCTGCACTCCCACTTGCTACTCCTGTTCAATCAGTAGTCACAAAATAGCAAAGCAGACTTTCAGTATTTGGTCAATCCTGCCAGGTCCCATCTGTCATTGACCGGATGCATGCCACTTGAGAGGTGGTGAATCATGGTACTTCGGGAGGGGAAAAAGTAAGGGAAGAGACAAGAAGGCAGTTCTTGGAAGAAGAGGAAAAAATAAGCCTGGCATGTTTTTGTGGTCCCTGACACAGTGACCTTTTCAGACACCTCAACAGAGCTGGAAAGTGGCTTAAACTATGAGAGCTTGAGAAACATGATCCACATGACTGGCTACCCTAATGCTGTCAAAGCGAAGGACAGGTTTTAATTGTTTTTCGAAATGAACATGCTAACAGCCAGATCAGGAAAATGAATTTTGTAGTGCTCCTGTAATATGTCCTTCTTGTCCCAGGAAATGAAAACCCGTGTCCTACCAAACTGTTCATATAAATCCTGGGCTGGTGCACGAAACCCCCATTTCAATAAAACCCAAACTTTCAAGTATCTTCTTGCAGCTCGTGGGACCTGTTTTAGAAACTTCATGATCTTTGAGGATTGTTTTCCGTGCTGGAAAGATCGTTATTTTTTTAGAAAAGAGCATCTATCTTGATGTTCATTCTCCGTTTCTTACAGTATCCACTTGTCTGATTTGTTTTCTCAGTACATAAATAAAATATTGCAAGGCCCTTGTAGATGGATGTTCACTTCATATTCCAAATTGTTATAGGTCTTCCTCTATGCATTGTGCTGTGTTTTGAAGCAATTTTCTACCTGTGATGCAGCTGCAGCTTCTAGTGAGTACTTCACATGTTCTGATCTTCCTTCTTTTTAACTAGTCTGGTTGCAGTTTTCCCATTTGTTTTCATATCTTTGGTATATATGGGAAAGAAAAGAGTCTGCCAATCATTCTGCTTAATATTTAAGCTGATCTCTGTTTTGCTAGAACTACATGACCCTGGAAGATATTTTGAACTCCCATGAGGGATATTTTATGTTGTTTTGTTATTTTTTTCAAACAATGGCCTCTTTTTCTTGGAAGACATTTACATTTTCATAACTAGCCTTTTAGGATGCTGAATGTAACTTTTACTCCATTGTGCTGTTCAATCTGTACTTAAAAAACGTTTAGACCGTCATTAGAAGTTAGTTGAAAACAAAAGTTGGTTCCTTTCTAGGTCAGCTGCTGCTTTCTTCTCTCTTTTGCTTTTGAATTATTTGTGCCATAGGTTACATATGAAATGACTGCAATTCACATGGGGAATATGAGGCTAAGAAGTTTTGTGGAATGTCTCCAGATGCAGCATATTTTTTCCCCCTAACTACAGCCAAGATGGAAGGATCCCCACTGTAGTTAAAAACAGTTTTTTTTCCTTGGTATTATGTTTTACTTTACCTGTTCTAAGGATGTTTATAACAAGTACAGAGTAGCAATATCAGCAAGGATTTCCAAGATAAAAACTAGTAGAATGAAGAAGCTAGCTGTTCATTGACTGGTAAAAATAATGTTACTTGTCATAAGATGTTAAGTGCCATGCAACTGAATGGCAGTGGAGTCTTGCTGGAAGTTTTTGCTAAACTAACCGTTCATCTAAACACAATATCAGGCAGGATGCATTAGTGTATGTCTGGGGGTTTTGCAGTGGTGCCATTTCCAGGCTGTACCTGATCAACTCTTGACAACCAGAGAGCAAGGATGGTTGGCTTACTCTAGTTAAGAGATGTTTGTGGTTTTTTTTTGTTTGTTTGTTTGTTTTTTGGTTTTTGTTTTGTTTTGGGGGGGGGAGTTGTTTTTTTTCTTCCTCTTCAGTAAAGGCTCATATGTGGAATGAGTCTCTCTTAATAAAGCCATTGTGGAAGAGGATAGATGTAGTTGGGTGAACATAGATTTAGGTAGCCATAAATATTGCAAAAGTGTGATAGAGTGTAAAAGTATGATACAGCACAGAGATTCTTCACAATCAAAAGAGATTCTCCCGAGATTAGTGTAGAACAACATATCTTAGTGTCATTCAGATGTTCTCTCAAGGCTACATTCTTGGAAGCTGTTCCGTTTGGCTGGTCTTTTTGTTTTTCCAACTGTATATGGACTTCTTTTGTTTCAAATTAGTCTGTTGATTGACTGCAGATGTACACTAAAACAAAGGACATTTTGGTATACATTTTCAAGTGACTGATGATTAGCATTGGTTGGAAACTCTTCCGTTGAAATGATTTGACAGACATTTGTGGTTACAGCAAAATTGATATTTTCTGTGGAAAAAGCATCAGTTTTGCCAAAGGAAAAAAAAAACACTTTTTTTGTCAAGTCATCCCGAAATTCGTGGTTTATTTTAGGTCAACTTGTTAATGACTCTAAGTTGTTGCATTGTCTACTTAAGACTTGTGTTTTATGACCTCTTTTGTTGCTTTGGGCTCCACTAATCAGTTTACTTCATACCTCTCCTGCTTGAGATGGAATGATAGCAACCTGGGAACTGTAGGCTATGGTGCCTTCAGAGAGAGAAAATACCTTAGAGAGGAAGGAGGTTGTGGATAAGATCACAAATCATGTGGGGAAAGTGCAGTAGTGTTGTTTGCAATTGCAACTTGGTAGGGGATTTGGATACTTCCTGTACAAAATGTAGCTGTGGAAAGCATAAGGTTTCCTTTTGAAAAATATTTCTAGACATTCCTAATAGGATTAAAATCTTATTTATGTGCTGGCTTTTCTTTTCTTTTCTTTTCTTTTCTTTTCTTTTCTTTTCTTTTCTTTTCTTTTCTTTTCTTTTCTTTTCTTTTCTTTTCTTTTCTTTTCTTTTCTTTTCTTTTCTTTTCTTTTCTAAATTTGAATTCTGAGGGTATTTATACAAAGCTTTAAAAATTCCCTTAAGTCTCATTTTCAAGCTCTTCTCCACAAGCACAAGGACTTGAAACTTAGCTTTCATTAAGAAAATAAAAGATTGTTACGTAATTAATTGTTTCCAGGAACTGTGGCTCTAAGGGAGAAAAATGACATCATAAGACTTTCATTGATATCATGAGAACTGGCAAATATGGGATAGTGGTAGTACAACTCCAAAGAGTTGTAAGAGCCATTGCATGATGGCGGTTGCTTTTCTCATATCTGGATGAACCAGTAGATTCCAGGCCTTTAAGAAAAATTGGAAGCAACTTTTCCATTACTATCTTCCTTGTTGCTTCATGGGTGCAGTGATCTACACACAGGGCTATTAGTCAATGTGCTTGCAGTCCCAAGAACAGATCAGTCAAAGGAACACCCTTCCCTCCCTTCCTTACTTCCCCAAGAAAAAATGGATGGAAGGAGAAAAGAAACAAAGGAAGGAAAAGGGGAATATGGAAGGAAAGAGGAAATTAAGAGGAAGAAAGTTGAGAGAAGGCTGCCAGCCCCTCCCCTAGTGTAAACCATTTTCACTGTCTCTTGAGGAGCTAAGCTAACTTGTATTCCACAGGGCAGACAATGCCTGAGTGAAAGCACACTGAGAGCACTGATTGGCAGGAAATGTGGAGTTGGTTAATAATGCCAAAATCTGCAACGTTGATGTCAGATAGGCAGTGTTCTTGTCTCCCCCCAAGATTAAATCATCAGGATCACTTTTCAGCATCCTTTTGTCTTCCCTAACTAACACTAACACTTTCTGTCTGTAAACTACAGCTTAAAGCTGCTGTGAGCTCAAGTTTGTCTTGACAGCAAAAACATATACTGAATACAAATAATTTTCCTTGAATTTAACAGTGGGCCAATGAAATTTCTTTGAAGCCTGTAGTGCTACAGCTGGGATGACTTGAGTCCATCAAGTGTGCCTTAGGCCAAGGAAAGGAGGGATGTTAATGGGTGAATAATCTAAATTTGATGGAAAAGTTTTCATCTCCAACAAGTCAGTGTCCTGAGGCAAAAGATTTCTAGTATTAATCAATCTGGGTTGGAGCTAAGCTCATTTCTTTTTTACCTCACAGGGAATTTTGTTACAGTTTGTGCAAGAGAGAGGAGGTCTTTTGCAACATAAGCTTCCTTTTATAATAAAAAAGTAAGTTTTTAATTAAAAAAATACTTTTTAAACAACAACTACAAAATCAATGCATTTTTTTTCTCTTTTTATATCCCTTCTCACACTTTTGGTAAAATGGCTAGCTCAGGCTCTGATTTTTGCAGTGAATCCCATCTCTATAATCATAAATATTCACAAAAATGAATAAGCTGCTTAATGTCCTATTCCCTTGTGACTTCTCTTAAATAAATAAATAAATAAGAAATCCCCTAATAAACATCCTCCCAATTACTTAAACATCTGTACCATGCAATTGGAGCGTGGAGGAAACAGAAGGGGCACACTAACCAATTGTAATTCTTGTAAAACAGGGACATAAAGAGATCAGATTGATAGCTGAGCACATCAAGGATTTAATGGTATCCAAATACTTGAAGTCCATGCTTATGCAGGCACTAATAACCTCAGACAATATCTACAATATCCTTCATTTGAAGAGAGAATAGAAAAGCCCATGCGTTTGTACCCAGTAGAGTGCATGGATAGGGGCTCTAATTTATTAAAACTAATTTTACAATTAGACAACACACTAAATCTGTGAGTTAGCACCATAATGACAGGAACAGATGTCATTTACTGCTCAATGAGCAACAGAAAATATCAGGAGTGTACTGTGCAGTGCTGTCTCAAGCTTCCTGACAGCCAACTTAAACTCCCTGAAGTCAGCCTGCTCCTTAAAAACCTTACCTAATGCTTGTTTAGCCAGAGGCATACTGCAGTGGTGACAGAAGGCACCCCCGCTGCAAGTCCTATCCCCCTCCATTCCCTTCCCTCCGTCTGCCAGACACTCTGGGCAGAGTCTATTCAGCCTAGTCATTCCCCTCAGGGATGTGTCAAACAGGAAATCAAAGTGTGTTCTCCAGAGACCTCTCTTGGACCAAACCACATACAGACCTAATCCCAATTAAATAATTTTCTGTTGTCAAACACCATTTCATTGAGTCAAGACGCTACTCATATCTCAGGAGAATGCTTTTTTTTTTTTTTTTTAATGCACTAGACAGAGGTGTAGGCTTGGTTCCACAGCTGTGTGATGCCAGTAAGCTCATAGGAAGTTCTTAAAGGGATGTAGGAAGGGTTTGTCAGATACTTTTCTGTGGCTGCAGAGAAAAGTGAAAATATGATGACTAGAATGTAAAGGGGGAGAAGTGTACAGCTTCTGCCAGAGCAGACACTTGCTACCGCTTTGGTGCTGGGAACCATCCTGTTGCTCCTTGTGGATTTGATTAATTAGCAAGATAGGGTTGGAAGGGTTGAAAAGTTAGACATAAAGTAGGCATGCATAGCTGTCTGCATATTATTAAAGATGTGAAAAGGAGTCATTGATAGCTAATGGTCATCTATAGGGTGTTTAGGAAGACCCGGTGAAAAGATCAGACATGCAGTAGTTCTTCAGTGTCCTAACATCGCTACAGCTCTGCAGAGGGCTATTTCTGTTTGTCCCCTTCCTCATGACTTCACAGCAGAAATGGTAAAGACAAATTACCACCAAACCCAATGTGACAGTTTGATGCTAGGCAGCTTTTAATTGAGCAGCGTTACGGAGAAAGAGACTCTGAGGGAGGGAGATCTCATTCCCCATCTGTTTACATAGCAACATGAATCTGTCATGGATGTGGATAGTCATATAATCCAGATCTACTTTTTTTGAATAAGCCAGGGGCAAGATACTTCCCACATGCCCTTGAAAATGGGTGTAATGGGATTTTGTCAGAGAGGCCCCTTTGCAACAGTCTGGCATGTGATGTTAGGCACTCAAGGTTTGTCGGCCTTATAAACCCTGTTCCCATTTTAATTTGTCGGTTCAATGAGAGTGATTTTGTGAGGGATTAATTAAATCGAATGAAAGCATTATGTTCTCCAAAGAAACAGCAGAAAGCTAGCATAGTATTTGCAAACCATATACTCTTGTTGAACATCCAGCTTGTTCAGGAGGGCTTTTCTGCTCCAATTCTTTTAATTTGCTTTAGCGAGTCAACCAATTGTGTGACTTAACAATTGTTTCTATGCACACATACACACAAAAACTTTGGATTGTGTGAGTTGAGACACCGAGTTCTTGTTGAACAATGGTATGGTTGAGATAGATGTGTGCTGACACTGTCTCTTGAAACATTTTGCTTAAAGCTCCACGTTTCGCAGTCATCACTGATAGTTGCCCTTGTTTTAATTCCATATTTTGGAAAGCTCAGTTTCCCCTCCAGATCCTCAATGTGGAATGGCTGAAGATGTCTTTCTGTTCCAAGAGAAAATCAGAAGCATGATCTCTGTGATCTAACTTGTCCAGCTGCAGGCTTTTCGCTCAGGCATGATTGCAACCTGAATATAGGAACATTGCATCCTCGTGGCCCATCTTGTTCTTATCACAGTTGCTGAGGGAAGTAAACAACTCAATAGGATACCTGGTTAGTGAATATATGATCCTACCTTTAAGCTAATTCTGCTTATAGTACACATTGCAGTGCTAGGAAACCATAGGAGGCCTGAACCTGTTGAGACTGATAGCAAGAAGAATTTTGCATTTGACTTTAGTGAAAGCCACTCTGCTCCCTTAGTTTTGTTCAGTGTAATCTTTGGTAAACTGTGGCAGGTAGCATAAGGAATGCATTTTTGGTGCTCTGTTTTTAAAGACCAATAGGACATGCAGTGAACAATTTCTTGCTTTTTGCTCTGAGTAGTTTAACCGAAGTAACTTCTCTCTTTTTTTTTCTCTCTCTTTTTTCTCTCTCTCTTTTTTCTCTCTCCTTTTCCTCTCTCTCCTTTTCCTCTCTCTCCTTTTCCTCTCTCTNCTCTCTTTTCTCTCTTTTTTCTCTTTCTCTCTTTTCTCTCTTTTTTCTCTTTCTCTCTTTTCTCTCTTTTTTCTCTTTCTCTCTTTTCTCTCTTTTTTCTCTTTCTCTCTTTTCTCTCTTTTTTCTCTTTCTCTCTTTTCTCTCTTTTTTCTCTTTCTCTCTTTTCTCTCTTTTTTCTCTTTCTCTCTTTTCTCTCTTTTTTCTCTTTCTCTCTTTTCTCTCTTTTTTCTCTTTCTCTCTTTTCTCTCTTTTTTCTCTTTCTCTCTTTTCTCTCTTTTTTCTCTTTCTCTCTTTTCTCTCTTTTTTCTCTTTCTCTCTTTTCTCTCTTTTTTCTCTTTCTCTCTTTTCTCTCTTTTTTCTCTTTCTCTCTTTTCTCTCTTTTTTCTCTTTCTCTCTTTTCTCTCTTTTTTCTCTTTCTCTCTTTTCTCTCTTTTTTCTCTTTCTCTCTTTTCTCTCTTTTTTCTCTTTCTCTCTTTTCTCTCTTTTTTCTCCCTTTCTCCTTTCTCCCTCGCTCTTTCTTTTTCCCTTTCCCTTTCTCTTTTTTCCCTTTCTCTTTTTTCTCTTTTTTCTCTTTCCTCCTCTCTTTCCTCCTCTCTTTCCTCCTCTCTTTCCTCCTCTCTTTCCTCTTTTTTTCTCTTTTTTCTTTCTTTCTTTTCTCCCTTTTCTTCTTCTGTCTGTCTGTCTGTCTGTCTGTCTTTCCCGGGTTCTAGCCTGGGTGTTCCCCGCCCGGGGAGCCAAGCGCCAGGCAGGACCACGGGAGGGCGCCCGGGACACGCCGCTGCCGGCGGGCGGCCGCCTGGCAGCCGCTCGGTCTCCCCTTTCTCCGCGGTAGGATTCGCTGTGCCGCGTGGGCGACTTCACGCAAGGAGGCTGAGGGCCCTGAGCTGCTTCAGCCATCGCCTGGGGAAGGATGAGATAACCACGAGTGCGTGCACGCACATCTCCGTATGCTAAAACAAGCGGTGTGTTCCATGAGAACACGGAGGCACCCCAAACTGAGTGGGAAATCTGATGTCAACAGCTTATTCTTGTCAAAACATAATGACAACATTTTTGCTAGTAAAGTCGGGAAGCTCAGAGGAATGTTCAAGCTTGCTAAAGCTCAGATTGAAATGAAACTGAATTTCTTTGAATTTCCAGGTTTAAATGGAGTTTGCTGTCATCCTACTGTACAAACCTTAGTGACTTGCCTAAGGTACTATCATACATCCAATTGGCTATGTCAGTCATTCTCTAATTTGTAGTCTGATCAATAAATTAAAAAAAAAAAANAAATAAAAAAAAAAAAAAAAAAGTGGAGTTCCAGGCATCTTTCATGAGAAGATGTAAAATCAGGTAATTCCAGTCCTCTGGATTTTTTTGATCACACCTCAGATTAGCTGCCTAAAAGCTACAATCCAAACAAGCCATCAGTGTGTGCCATCATACTCTCACAGAAAGACACACCTAGCTGTCAGTTCTTCTTGTCTATCTTGAAATCATCTTCTACAATGGGAAGAATTGACCCTCGACTATTCGTTTTATTTATTTATGGGAGTGATGGGAAAAGCCTAGGGGCTTGATGTTTAGATGGCTTAGCTAGCCAAGATGAATACCATGGAGGACCATAACTGGCTGGCAGCTGATAGGTGAACAGAATCAAGGATCCTTGATGTCTTCCTGATGGCACTGAGCTTGTCATGTCATGCCCAGCACATAGTCTGTGAAAGCTCCATGAAGTGATATTTATTGAGCTGATACCATCTCTTATTTAAATTCTGGGAGTATCCTTGGTGTAAACATAGGTTTTGTTTTGATTTTTATATAACAGAACGGTTTTCAATAAAAGAATAAATTATATACCATGAATAAGACACCTGCTCTTACTTTTCTGATTTCTTTTTCTTTTTTTGCTAGAAGTTTCTAAACAAAATGTGACAGTGATTTTAAAACTCTGGGAGACTTTGTAACATCAGAAATAGGAAGCTAAACTTTGAGGCTGCGTTGAAGCTGCAGAAACACTGCACAAGAGTTGTGAAGATGGTGAACCCATTCCATGGCCTGAAGGCAGGACTGACACTAAATCTTCTACGCTTCTCCTTGATTGTAAGTTCCCTGGGCAAGGCCTGTCTTTTCCTTTGTGCTATATAAAGATTTGGATAATATGACCTGAAAGCCAGCAGGACTGGGGTTTTTGTGATCTTTGTAATAAAGGTGATCAATGGATTTAGTACTGTGGCAAGCTACATGGATATCTCGTATGCTTTCCAATAGTGGACAGTGGTTATCTTGCCCTAGGTTAGGAACAGAATGTTTTTCCTTAATATAAGGAGCTTTATAAACATACAAACAAACAAAAAAGGCCATTGATATGGATAGAAAGTGCATGTTTATGAAAAATATGGCCAGAATGCAATTCTGTTTTCCTTCAGAAAGCTGGACATTTTCAGACAAACCTCTACTCTTCTATCAGGTTTTCAGAAGGCTTTAAAACACAGGATTCAAAACATTTGTGACCACATTTTTAATTCATCATATCTTGCTGTAGCTTTAAAGAAGTTTTCTTTTTTTTTAAACTTACTCTATAGTTTAGTTTCTCCATTTGCAAAATGTAGATAACTCCACTTTTCAGGGGTTACGTGAGGGTAAAATCCATTAATGATTTTGAGACATTCATATTAAAGTTGCGAGGGCCATATAAGTACTGAGATGTCAAGAAATATTAAACAATCTGCTGCAAATGTCTCTGCTCTTTTCTGTGTGGTTCATTAGTGTGCACTTGGAGATGACCTTAGTGTTGCTGGTGGCACCCTTTCAGATCCTGTTTAAAACAGCTATTGAATGACTCACTGTTTTAGGAACATGGAAAGTTTCCCAGAGTGCATTTATGCTCTACTGTCTTAGACTTCAGGAGGAGCTGATCAGGAAGGCTGTTAGAGATGACTGAATGTGCTTATAATGAGTGGACTATTCTCTCCTGCTTTGGAACATCTGCTGCTGATTAAAAAGAAAAAAAGGGGGGGGAGGGGAATCTGTTGGCTGTGCCTGGTAGGAAGCAAATACAGGTTGTTTTTGTGTCACTGATGATGTATCTTTACAGGATTACACATGCCAGTTGCTTGACTTCAAGAAAAAATTTCGCACTAAAGTGATGACACAGATGTAGTGTTGATCTGAAATATTTTTTCTTTTTTTCCCCAGTGCTTCTGTTCTCTCTTTGCTGCTTTAGGGATGGTACTAAGCCCTACAATTCAAATATTTTTAAAATGTGAGTTCAGAAGTAGTTTTTTCACACGGTTTGTTTTCAAATATGGAATCTCTCTCTTCTCCAGGCCAGGTTCTTTTCTTGTCTTTGTTCCTTTAGTGAAATTTATAAGCCCATGTTTTTGCCATGGCATGCTGTCGCTGTGGAAATTAGTATGATGTCCTAAATCTGACACTATGACTTCAGATTCAGAGGAAATAGACTGTGAAGAAGCAAACAGAAACCTGTTGAGTATAGAGTTGTGTTGGAGACTGATAAATTCAGAGTGAAACGAACTCTAACTGAAGGATTCAGAATCTAAATACTAATGGGAATTTTCCCAGAACTGGGAATAGACAAACTCAGGAAGTGGTCTCCTGGACTGTTCCTGAAACAGTCCGGAGGTTGATGGATATGGTGGGCCATTTCACAATCATCTATTGTCTACACGTTTATTTGGGAGGAAAAAAAGGAAGTTAAACAGATATGAATGGCATTTGAGATTTTGATTTGAAAATCTAAAGCATTCGACATTAGTGGGATCTAGTTGTCATTTCATTTTCTATATTATCCTTTTCCATTTCCATTTCTTTTCTCCCTGTTTGAAAATATTTAGTAATTTGGCTGGGAGAAAAACTTTGAAAAAAAATTGAAAAAAGTGATCATGTCTGCCTGAAATGGAAGGATATTTAGCTATAGCAAAACTCTGAGATGGTAGATTGAGGGAAAAGATGGGCTTCACCGATAAAAAAAAAAAAAAAAATTATCTCTGAAACTGGAAAATTAAGATATGTTATGCTTTCTCTAAGATGTTCTTATTGCATATCGCTGCTTGGGCAAAATATTGTAGCAAAAATAAGGGAGATGAGAATATCAGTGATGATTCATACTTTGCTTGTGGTGAAAGAGCTAAGATGCTTGATGTAGCTTGTGGAAAAAATAAAAGCTTTTCCTTGGTATGACTTAACTTAGTTATCACAGAATTCTAAGGAAGCAAAAAACGCTCTTAAATTGGACATAGAGTGCATACATTAAGAGCAAAGGCTATTTAAACACCTAACGAGTAGTGAAGATTGTTTCATTGGAAGGCTGCAGTCATCCATAGGATGTAATTCCTACTGGCATACACTAGTGCAGTCAGAAGAGTAGGACTTTCTGAAAAAGTTTCGTCCAAGAAGTGTGTGGCCTAAGACACAAACTAGTTTCCATGTTTTTGAGCCTCGTAATCACTGAATCTTGAATACATTGTTGATTTTGATAGAGCAAAACCATGTTTGTATTGCAGAAGGAGAGCTATTCCTATGATTAGACATGATAATAGACACATGAATATGATGTAGGGGATTTGACAATGCATTCATATAGCTAAGGAAATGAAGAGGGGGAAAAAAGAGAATTAGTCTTTAATATATCAGAGATGCATGAATTTTTGAATGTCTTTATTAGGCTTCATTATTTTGTTGCATCTCTTTACAATGGTTTTGATTACATTCTAGTTCACTTTTGTTAATCACAATTTTTTCTGTTTTTTACTGTTGTTTTTATTGTGGTTGTAACACTTTGCAATATAACACAATAGAGACTAATGAACCATAGTGAATAAGGTATCAAGGGCGCTTGGTTTAATATTTGGAAAAGTGAATTTGTTTCATGAGTTGTTGTGACCTGAATTTTCACTAGATAGGGTTAATTTTAAAGTAGCATGAGGCTATACGACTTGTTTGAATGTTAACAAGATATTCCAGTCTTGTAACAACAGCCTCACTGCACTTTCAGTGACATCTTTCATCTTCATCTTTGACCAGTAGGTTTTATTTTTACATTTTAAATATTTATCTGTGTATGTTTAAGAATGTGCATTTAGCAGTTAATATGTTATTTCTACTGTAAAAAGTTTATTTGCATAAAATGTTCACAAGTCCAAGAATAAATAATACCCTGCAAACAGTATCAAAGACACATCAAGGACATTTTCTTGGATGAACTTTCTCTGTGCTGCTCATTGATCCCATATTGTGAAATGTTCTGGCAATTTGTGAAGCAGTGAACAGATGAGCTTCCTGTGGTTCTAGGAGGTGTCATGGATATTGGACCACAGCATTTCTACTAATTACAGCTAAACATATTGGTGCCTTGTGGTCAACGTGACTTAAAAAGGAGAAAATAGATATGCCAAGTCTTTGTGCATATTCATTAGACTGATATATGAAGAGAGAATTATTTGAGAACATGACATCACATGAAAGTTATCAGAGGTCTGTTGTTTTTTTATTTATATTGTATTTATATTTATATTTTATTTTATGTTTTTTAACTTTGTTTCTAAAAACCTGCCAGGAAAAGAGATGTTCTGGTACATGGATAATGAGACATTGCATCAAAGATATTTCTTAAGTGCAAATAGTTACAATAAAAATTGCCAAGAGTGATGAATTATCTGGAACGCTTGCTTTTTAAAAAAGCACCCTTTCCCATACACTCATATAGATGTACGCAGTAAAAATGCTACAGTCCCACTGGTCTGCATTACAAAAATCCTGGCCTGAATTTCCTTTTCTTCTGATGAGGATTGAAGAGATTTATCCTGGAGCAGTGCTATTGCATAGACTGTAGTGTAAGGCACCTCCTTGATCATAACTTGCCACAGCACCCGAAAGCGTTGATATAAAAAACTGTGGCTCCTATTGGGTATTATGTGCTGAAAATATACTCTCATGGGTTCAGGTCTGCAGGCTGATGGATGGCATGAAGCACAGCCAGGGTTCTGCCCATTTCCTACCTCCTGGACACAAGGTTTGAGTGAAATAGGAACCCTTCGTACCTTGCCTAGGTTTTAAGTAGAGGTGGGCTGCCCATTATATCTTACCTTGGATTCTCAGTGTAGACTAAAGGTAGTCCTTTAAAATCAGCAGAAGAGCTGATGGGTGGATGTGCAACTCAGCAGAATCTGGAGAGAGAGAAGGAGGAAAATCAGGTCAATTGCTGGCATTTTTAGTAGAGGTGCCTTAAGGGTTTTTGAGGCTGAATTCCTTTTTTTGGTTCTGCAGCTGGCTTGGCTTGGTTTCAGTTGGAAAATACATGGATGGATCTCATATTAGGGTTAGTCTTGGGGAAAATCATTTTAAAAATAAATTAAGGTATGAGCTCAAGTCAGAATCACTATTCTGCAGTAACTTTCACATAGATGCTGGTTAATTTTTGCTTAAACCAGTTTTGGGTATAGGTTAAATTAAACAGTGTGGAGGCAGGTTTACTGTGAAATAAGAATGCTGACATGGTGAGCCAGTGCCAAGTTATTAGTTAAAACCAGTCCCTAATATTAGATCAGCTCTTACAGGAGCTTATACAAGTCTTCACCTGTAAATAATAGAGAGTATGGGTCACTAGAACTGTCAATCAGGCCCTTTCATCCTATTAACTTTTTTTTTTTTTATGAATTCAACTGATGAGCTAAAAGCCATGATAAAACACATGGACTAAATTTTCAAGCTGCTCAAACTTCCACTTAGGAGGAAGAGTTCCTCTTACTGCAGCATGTGTATGTAACGTACTGAGGTTGGCACGTTAGAATTTTAGGTAGATGAACTTGTTTGTAGGTCTAAAAATAATTATTTAGTAGGTCTAAAACATATGAGAATTTGGAGCTTCTAAAATTATCACAAATAACTGTAACTGACTGGAAAAAACATCTGCTTTTAAATGCCAGCCCAAAATATTTTTTAAGAGAAAAGATTGTTTTTTTTTTCCCATCAGAAATGTTGAAACTGATCACAACAAAGTTTTCATGTTGCTTCTAAACAGCCTTTCTAAAATGGTTTTAAAGAGTGTATAAGAAATTAAAGTGAGGAAATCTAATTTTCTATTTCATTTCTTATTTTTAACAGGAGAAATAAATACCTGAAGTACAAGAAAAATAGATTTTTTTGTCTTCTTTTTCTCTCATGATTTCTATTTCAGGCTGTTTCTTTTCCAACCTTTCATTTAAAAAAGACAAATGAGTAGAGAGAAAAGGAGAAAATATCCTGACATCATATGAAAAATTGTAAGTTTTACATTTCTGCAAAATGTGATCAAAGAACATTTTCATATCAAGTGCAATGGTATGGTTTTATTTTGAATTGCAGTCTCAAGAGAGGTTGACGTGTTGATTTTTTTTTTTTTTTTTTAACAGAAGGAATTAATCAAAATTACTTTGTTTAATACAGTGTGTGTAAGTCATACATTTCATCCTGGCAATTTTTTGGTACTTCTGGTAACTTGCTATGTGAGGCTTAGTGTATATGCAAGATTTCTTAACTGTTTTGTACATGTTGGTCAAGTTTGTATAGTGTTTCATTGTGTGTTGTAGGATTCTGGAAATGGCAATTTTTATGTGGGATATGAAGATGAGTTTCTTTTTGCTTGTAGTAAATGAAAATACTCCACATGTAGGGGACTTGTTTACCTTTCAGCCCTGGTAATTGATAACTGTGTGATTACCTACTATTTCCCGTGGTATCCACTTTATTCCTTTAAGGGCAGCATTTTTACTGGCAGACTTCTGTGTTATACATGCAACAAGCTTTACAGTGGCTGATAGGCCCAATTTCATAAAGGTTTTGATTCTTCTTTGCCATAATTAATTAGTTTAAATTTCCATAACAACAAATTTAGTACCAAAATGAATTTTGGAGAAGTAGATACAGATATCTAGCTGTGAGCACAAAATTCTTTAGAGACTGAAATGGAATTTAGGTGCCCGCAAGCCTTTACAATGTTTGGTCTTCAGAGACCGAGACTTCATACAAACTCTACAACACCATTCTCTGTTTAAGCCTGTAAAATGCCTTGAGATCCTTTTGATCCTTAATAAGTTGACCTGGTTATGGTAGAAAGGCTGAGGATGGAAATAAAGAGGCATAAGTAGTACAATAAGCACCCCTGATACCACAGTATGAGAAGAGGTGAAATCTCTGGTTATATGAAAAAGGTGGATCTTGATATGGGAGCTAAGGAATGTTGTAGGGACACTATTGTACACACTGAAAATAGCAAGAAAAGGCCTATATTTAGGAACCTGGCACATTCCTGAAATGTAGCTCAGTAATTATTTAACGTGTTATTGTACAGGTCAGATTCTTAAAAATGCATCTGATATTGGATACTAAAAATGCCAGCTGTCATGCTGCAATAATAACTGTAATTAATTGGTAGTAATAGCTGTATATACTGTTGTTTATCTACCAATCTAAGAGCAGTTTGTGAAGATCTTCTTTTTTTTTTTTTTTTTAAGGAAGTAGATCAGTAGCAGAGCCAGGTCTTGAATTCTAATTTCCCCAGTCCTAGCTATTTGCAGTCGTTCTGAACTGACACTGTCAGGACAGCTTTATTTCAGCTTTTTGCTCTATCCTCAAAACTGTCCAGCCCTCCTTAACCATCTTACAGGCTACTTCAGTTCTTTTTGGGCCTCGGTGACAGTTTTCTTTGCTACTCATCTCTGAGAGTAATCTGATTTTACCTCTTAAAGTATCCAGACTTAAGTGATAGAAATTCTGATGTCCAGAATCAAACAAGCAATGTAAGATGGTTTTACCCAAGCCTGGGTAGAACCTCTTTGTACAGATGCAAGGGCGTTCTTCATTGATTTCTGAGATGATGAAGTCAGATAAAAATAGGAGAATCAGTGAAGCTAACTGTGGAGACTCAGACAACAAACTAACAGAGTTTGCCACCATTGATACCACCTGCTTAGCATTTAAAATGAAAAAGGGAATGGTTATCTCTAGTGTCTGAACTGCCAGAACTAAAGCATGTAAATGGAGCAATGTAAAAAAAAATCTTGCTATTGCCTCTGCTTTTCCTGTTGTGTTGATGTAATTTGCTCTTGTCACAGTTTTCTTGCTTTTATAATGAAGATAGGATAGAGTACTTTGTCTTCTATACTGTAAAATCCAGCACAGTCTTATTTCACAGCTGCTTTTTTGACCATTAAATACAATTCCACTCTATGAGGACTTTTTCCAGCTGTTCGGTCATATGATTTCTTAGTCTATGTGGCCTAGTAAAAGCCTCTGCAAGTGTTCAGGAGTATACTTGGCAGATCAATACAACTAATCTTTTAATTTATTCTGTTTGGCATCCCCCAAACCAGTCCATCAGGAAAAGCTTTTCTTCTTTGACTCTGAAGTGCACTCCTCCATAACCATCCCATATATTGAGAAAGATTTGTTTTCATCATTTTATCTGTTGCTCTGGGTAACTGCTTATAACTACATCAGTGCCTACATGTTTACCCTCCAGAATAAACTACTGTTCCAATTTGCTTTTTATATGTTGTAGAAGTCCTTCCTGTTAGAATTGTTGGCCCGTTTAGGAGCCAGACCTGAAATACAAAATCTATCAGAATGCTTTGTTTTGAAACAGGTGCTGGTTGGGTGGCTAGCAGCTCCAGCTCAGCACACACATCCTTTCATGCTGCTGGTTTATGTGTATACTAGGGACACATCTTAAGTATAATTGCTGTCACAGGGGTTTCATTAATACTTTTTTTTTTTTTTTTGTCTTGCACCACCTGTTCTTTTGGTGAATTTTGTATTTTTGAAAGGCAATATATAAGTAGTGTACAATCTTCCAGATGGTTCCAAACTATCCTGCCAATGTGTCTCAAAGCTCTTGTTGCAGTGTTTTCTTATTGAATAGCCTGTTTATAGGTAAGAGGTTTAGCAGCAAGACATACTCAGTTCTGGATATTCTCAGCTGAGACTCTTGCTCAGGCTAAAGTGAACTCTAATAGAAATAGTTGTGGATATCATCTCCAAATGTTAAGATGTTGTCTGAGAGCGTGATCTGTCTTCTTGTAAACCATTGACTCTACCTACAATAACTCTTGATAACTATTAACAGTGTCTAACAATTTAGGAAAATCTCAGTTTTGTACTGTGGAGTGACAAATAGTTCAGGAAACCAGCAAATCTTATGAGGCTTTCTAACACAATATATTGATCCAACCTCAGAGGAATGTGTATTGGCTAGAAAGCAACAGTTGATTCATCTGGGGAAGGAAGAAAAATTACCAGGATTAAGAGAATACATAAATGGTGAAAAAAGCTGTACTTCTGCAGCAAGATATTTGATGCCAAGTATTTATTTAGAGTTTTCTTTAAAATTTTAGAGCAAATATCAAATTACTCTTCAGATCCAAATTGGAAAGCCTTTTTTCCTGGCACACGTTCGTGGACCAGTACAGGTTTAGAAGCCATGATATTTAGTGAAAGAGCATTTGTGATGAGAACCTACTCTTTTCCCTAGTTCCTATTAGTGTTCTAAACATCTAAACTGTTGTATAGAACAGGTGAGATTTAATAATCTGTCTGCAGATGTAACTGTCAAGGTTTGATATTTTAAATCCCATAAATGTGAAGTAGTATGGAACCACCCCAAACTATTTTCTTTAAGCTTGTTTTGTCTCAAAACATGTGACAGTCATTGGAGTAAATTCATTCCATGTACACTTTACCTACAATGTTTACACTCGTGGATCATAGGAAACTTCTTTTAACAGTCTTTACTACTATCAAGATATCGGTACTTCACTTACTGCAATTAAAAAGAGAAAAGTTGATTGTAGCTCCTATTTATTAGATATCAGACATTTCATGGCTGCATTAATGGAGGAACTATTAAACTCCTGATGTGATATTTTGGAGAAACATTATTTGTGAAATTTAGTTATTTTACACACACAAAAAAAGTTATAACCTGTAGAAATGGAGGACTTGTAGTAGTGGAGGACTTGTTAGTGTTAGGTGATAGGTTGGACTATGTGATCTTGAAGGTCTCTTCCAACCTAAATGATTCTGTGATTCTGTGAAATAAACTGCATATATTTAACCAGGAAGGCAAATACAGATTTGAGATGTGTTCTGGATAAAGGCGTTCTTTTCTTTGAAGTTCTGTGCTTGCATTCATTTCTCTGTGTCACATTCAGAATGGAAAAGCCCCTTCTTTTCATGGATCATATGTTATGGTAACTGTTATTAAAGGTGATTTTTCAATAACAACTGTTGTATGTCTGATTTTATGAAGTTCATGTTCTCATAGCTGGCAAGGAAAGTTACTAGACTAGACTTTTGCAGCTAGGAAATTAACTCCAGCTCTATCTGAGATTTCCATTGAGTGAATAAAGTCATACATTCATTAAATTTCCTTCACTTACATTGCAAGTAGAATTATAGGGATTGACTGGAATGGTCACTGAAAGAAACTAAAGAGAATATTTGTGGGAAGGAAACTTTAAGATCTTAATAATGACTATTTGCTCTGGAAGGCTGATTCAATTCTGCTCATCTGAGAGAGAAGAAAAAAAGAACATGTGACTTGTAAGTCAGCGCAATGAAGGTGGTTTTGAAAAAACAAATGCTACCACAAATTTAGAACAGAAATTTTGTGCTGAAAGTGTTTAGGCAAAATCCCTTTCTTGTTTTTGCATGTGAGTTGTTGCTTTTTGCTTCATTTGAACCAAAGCATAAGGCTGAAATAACAGATACTTATGAAAAGGTTGCATTTAAAAAATTTGGTAGTAATTATGCATCCATCTCTTCCTGAAGTCACACTCTGTAGCCACTCCATTTCATCCTTGGCAATTACTTTCCCAGGAGAGTAGTCCCAAAAAATATAAATTTGTGTGCAGAAATACTGTTGTAGTTATTTAATAGCTCATAAATTATTTCATAAATGATGACAGCAAATAGAGTAAGCTCTATAATTTCAGTCAAAGTACCTTTGTCTAATAAAGAGTGCTATTGCATTCCATCCTGTTGCATTATATATAAAATCATAAAATCATCTAGGTTGGAGAAGACCTTCAAGATCATCAAGTCCAACCATCAACCTGACCTACCTAGTCTATCATTAAACCATGTCCCTTGGTGCAACATCCATGCATCTCTTAAATACCTCCTGGGATGGGGACTCCACAACTTCCCTGGGCAGCCCATTCCAATGCTTGACTACCTTCTCCATGAAGAAATTATTCCTAATGTCCAGTCTAAACCTTCCCTGCCTCAACTTGAAACAGTCTCCTCATGTCCTATCATTTGTTACCTGAGAAAAGAGACAGACACTGTCCTCGCTGCAGCCTCCTTTCAGATATTTGTAGAGAGCAATGACGTGCAATGACATGCTATGAAGCCTCCAATTACGAAAGCGATTTTTCTGTACTAGGTGCTGTAGCAAAATGCACATGAAGATGCCTGCCAGAAGTATTTTATAAACTTAAGCCCCAGCTTGAAGTTCTGTACGTTGTTCAAATGTACTTGATCCTGCTGATGTCTCTGTATCCTTCCACTATGTTCTGCTTTCAGAATTTAAAGAATCTTAACTGATACCTAAGTTTCATGTCTGTTTGTCTTACATTGGTTTGCAAAAATAGTTCTGGAAAATATGTTGTAAATTCAATCACTTCTTGCAAGACTGTACTGCAACCCACAGTACTTCCTTTGACTTCCATGCAGCAATTGGATTTTGTTTTCCAGATGTATATGCAAATTAATTTTAAGTACCTATGGGAAATTAAAATAACATTTTTGCAAAATGTGTATTTTCAAAGTTATTGAACGTTTGGAATTATTGGTCTATTGAGAAAGATTTAGACCAACTGTTTAATTATGAAACAGTGTCATTTGTTCCGTCTGGGAGCATCTCACAGATGCTTTGTATAAGCTGTTTACAGAACCTCATTGCTTCAGAACTGTACCAGCATAATTAAGGTTTTGTTTGGTCATATGCTTACAGGAACATAACCTATGCCATCAAAGATCAGCAATTTTAACAGGACTATAATCCTGTACTGTAACTGGCAAATCTCCTGGAGTCCTTAAGCTCTATGTACGTGGAGATAAAATGTGTGTAAATGCTGCAAATTGTATGAACAGCACTTTACCTATTTACAGCACTTGATAATAACCTTTCATTGTGATTGCAGTTAAAGTTACGGTGATAGGTGTTTATTTCTCCTTGTATCAGGAATGTGTTAGAAAATGGCAGTTACTACAGAAATGTTTGCTTACCATAGGCCCAAAGCTTATGAGGGATCCTTTAAAAGAAACATTTCTTCTGTTATACCTAAATGCCTTCAGAAAATGTTTTTTTCTTACTATCTAGCAAAGAGGATTGTAAATAGATAGTTGCATGGTTTTGCTTTTATAATAGTTGAAAGTTTGAAAAGACAAAAGGTACAGAGCTCTACCATATGCTGCATAGTGAATACCCCAGTGGTATGACTTACCATGATAAATGTATCCATCCATCTGTCCACATACTATATATGCACTTTATAAACATGCCTACAGCTATGTACGTATGCCCTAAAAACAGGGCAGATTTTTTCCTTGTATGTTTGTCCTGGCCATGTATGCTCAGACAAAGCCATTCCTTTCAAATCAGGACAGTGCTGCTCGAGGCAGGCGGATACAGTTTTCCCTCAGTGAAAGTTGTTGTTCTGCCTAGAGTATCAGTGTAATCTTCTCTAAGTGTATGCTGGCTACCATGACAATTTTAGAGTCTGGGAGACAGAGTGTCTGACAACATGCTCCTTC
Source organism: Anseranas semipalmata (assembly GCA_013399115.1). Classification (NCBI taxonomy): domain Eukaryota; kingdom Metazoa; phylum Chordata; class Aves; order Anseriformes; family Anseranatidae; genus Anseranas; species Anseranas semipalmata. The sequence goes on from VXAA01006016.1 coordinate 114,812, forward strand.
CCATATTTCTCCTGTTACAAACTGAGAAAGTATTTGGCCTGCTTTGCAGTGTTGAAGTTGAATACCAAGACTTCTTCACTCCCTTATGCTCCTAGCACATACCTCCAGCAAAGAGCAGGTAACAGTTTACTACTAAAATCCATATATTCAGAGAGATTCAAACCACTCTGGTGAGAGAAGCGTAGTGTTTTTCATTGGTTCACTCATCTGTTTCCCTCTTAGATTTGCATTCAGCAGACTTTTTTTCAGTAGTTTTGACATGCTGCTGGTAACTTCACTGGCACTTCCAGTCCCATCATAAGAAACCATTAAAACTGATCAGAGGAACAATAATCAGCTGAAGGCAAATTCTCTTTCATTCCCTTGTCCCTCTTATTTATTTTCTTCTAGGGAGATTTCAGCCTCAGTGGATGGGGTGAGATGGAAATGAAGAAGGATCAAATATTATTCCCTTTTCAGCATACTACAAGAGTCTTCTATAGTCCCAATTCACAGAATCACAGAATGGCTGAGGTTGGAAGGGGCGTCTGGAGGCCATATGTTCCAACCCCCTGCTCAAGCAGGGACACCCAGAGCAGGTTACTCAGGACCAAGTCCAGGTGGCTTCTGAAGATCTCCAAGGAGGGAGACTCCATGACATCTCTGGGCAACCTGTGCCAGTGCTCTGTCACTCACGCAGTGAAGACGTGCTTCCTGATGTTTAAATGGACTCTACTGTGTTCCAGTTTGTGCCCATTGCCTCTTGCCCTGTCCCCAGGCACCGCTGAAAAGAGCCTGGCTCTGTCCTTTTTGCACCCTCATTCAGCCAGTCTTGTTTCTGTTAAAATACACAGGCAAGTTCTATGAAGAAAAGTTTGGTCCTACTTAGTGCTCTACAAGTCTAATGAGACTTGCTCACATACTGTTTTTCATCCACCGGAGGAGTCAGATCTCTCTTCCACAGAAACTGCCAGGAGACTTACCATGAATTTCTATGGCAATTAAATGAGAGATGGCTTTTAACAGGTACTTTGATACTTAAAATATTGATGAATCTGAAAGGTGTTTAGAAACTCGGCATGACTGAAGAAAAAAAATTGGTGATGACAGGAAAATCTGTGCCCTGAACAGTCTTGAGACAATTGGCAAGTAGTGAGCAATAATGGAAACTTAAAAACAGCTCTGATTGTCAAAAATGAAAGTTGAGATGTTTTACAATGAATTGGTAATGAAAAGCTGGTTTATAGAATACAAAATTTTAAGACATAAAAACTGGGATTCTTGGCACAGTACATCAATGTAAAGTATGATATTCCTTTCATTCTGCTCTCAACAGACCTCATTCTGCAACAAGATCGGTGACACAGATATCTTTATATCTCCACAGAGTGCCTCTTGAAGTTCAGTATACTCCATAAAGACTCAGAGGTCTGAACTGATGGGTTTAGTTGCAGGGCTGAGACCCATGCTTGTAAAACTGAGGTCTCATCGGATGGAGCAAGCGTCAGTATGATAACCCTGACTCAGAGTGAACCATATAATAATTCTGAGCAGGTAGATATTTTTAAGACTGTTTACTAGCAGACTGAAAGGTTAGTAGGACCTACCACTAATTCATTATTCCCTTCTCTTTAGCAATTATTTAACTGGATGTTCCCATATCAGGTCCTATACAAAATGTATGGGATAATATTATCAGAGATGGTTCTCATGTAGTTTGATAATTGTATGTATATATATATGTGTATATATATATTATTCTGTAACATATTAAATACTATTACCGGAGAAAAAGGTATTTCTGGTATTTCTCCCTACTCATATGTATTACAATGTCTCTAAAAGCAGTGCAGGAGGCAATACTCAAAGACTATTTTAAACTAATATTTTAGTGGGTTTTTTTTTTTTGTTGTTGTTGTTTATTCAAGAACAAACTTATTATTTCTGCAATGTGGTAACAGACAACATGGAATGGAGAACTATTACAGAGATATTCTTAAAAAATGTTATCATTTTAGCCAGTAGAGCTGATATGTAATATATGATACTGCAGTGAAAGGACAGCAGTGATGCTTCTTTATCATTAAAGGACACTTGGGGTGGAAAATGAATCTTATTTAATTGTACAGTTCTTACTTCCATACACCCAATTTCAACACTTTTACTTCTAATCCCAATAACCTTGAACTGAACTCCTACTATGTTATTGATGCTTTATTGAAAATGTTTTCCAGGTTCTCTTTTTCCATGTTTCCAATGCAGTCCTTCTTTTCCTGTCAGATAAGGGTGTATCAACCGACTATCTAATTATGACATGTCATTGATACAGGTAGGTCAAAAGAAGTAAGAGACTGATAGAGTAACACAACTGATAACTTGCTCAAATATTGTATTTGTTTTACTTTGCTAGCCTGTTTGTTTGACCATTACCAAAGATTGAGCACATATGCGCAAACAAGCTTTTTACTGTAATTTATGCTACTAATAGCCACTGCTTGTAAATGTTTGCATTTGGGTTTGTTAACATTGGAATATACTTCAGTTCTCCAATTCACACCCTTCCCCTGCTCCTGGAGGCTAGTATTTACTGTAAGTGCAGCTAAAATTCTTACACCAATTTCAGCAGCTGGAGCTTTGATAGTTACCAAATCTTGTGAGACTCCACAGTAGTGTGTAGGAATGGTTATCAACAGTTGTCCCTTTCTTTCCTTAGGATTCTTTTGTGGGGACTTTGAAATATGAAGTTGTGCAATCTTTGGAAGTCAGTGTGGAATGTAAACAACATATGCTAGTTATTCAGGACCTGGAAACTAGTGAGTTCCTTACTGTGGCACCACGGATCACCACATCTATAGTGCCAGAACTTTGACCAGAATGGAACTAGTGAAGTCAACTGAACCTCTCATGCTGAAGAAAGACTGGGAAAATGTGTACAAGGCCTCCATGCTTTCCTTGAAGCAAAGAAGCCTGAGTGGCTGATTGCCAGGTGTACCATGCCAAGAGTTGCTGGGATCTCTGACACATTCCAGTGGGAATATTAACAGGTCTGCATATTGCTGGGTAAAGTCTTCCAAGCTTTCAAGAGCACTGCAGATCTCTACTGTTTAATGTATGTACAGTTTGTGGTCCTTAGCTATCCGGAAACTCTTGAAACTCTGCAAATACCCTATGAAACTCTCACACCCAGACAGCTCTCCAAACATTCCTTCTCCCCTCTTTGAGCATATGTGGTCTCTGAATCCTAAAACCATCTGGAAGTATAAGCTATGGGCTTCCAATCATCACCTTGTAATAGGATTAGCACCCAATCAAGCCCACAGATGCTGGGCATCTGCTGAAATAGCTGTAATACTTTGAAATAGAAAATAGCATTAAATGGGTGTGTGGAGTGTAATCCAAAACTCACTGAAGTCAATGAATTCTGCTGCTCCACATGCCTCAATGGGTTTTGGGTTAACCTATGGTCAATAATCACTTTGGATCCTCTATGACTTTGTCCCATCTGAATAGACTCTGACGCAGCTCATAAACACCAACTGAGAGGTATTTTGTCCCTTTATACTGTGTGAAAAGACTGAAATAATATAAAGTGTCTGCTGAAATTTTACTACTGGACATGGCAAGACACTCTATGGAGAACCTCTAGAAAAGAGTTTTTAATCCTTGTCTTTAGGAAGGCCAGAGAGGAAAATTGTCAGGTGTAGACCACACCATTTAGTACATCAGTGACTCCTAGCAACCCTGTAGCCTGCAACAGCGTAGAGTCCAGAAAAGTTCTGTAGCTTAGCTTTTGGCTTGTCTACATTATTGCACTGAGAAGTTATATGGCCTAGAATCAGGATGTTTGAAAGCTTCTTTTGCTCTCCACTGCAGCTGCTGTGCTCTGCCTCACAGAAGGGCAGTAAAGAAACTTGCCATTAGGCTGTTCAGCACTTATTATTCTTGAATCTGTAATTTTATCAGTGTGATTTTTTTTTCTGTTTGGTATATTTATTAGTTTTCAGTGCTTATTTACCTTAATTTTGTGTTCCTTCTTGGACATCCCATTAAAAAATGCAACATATACTGAACAACCAGTTCTTTTAGGGACTGGAAATTGTAAGATGTTTGGAAAACTTCTAAAGTAATGCCACTCTTGACCAGGAGGTGACAATGGCTCTGTCTTCCAAGAGACATAAAAAAAAGTTATCAGGTACCATTACTTGCCCACTGAAAGGTTGGAATGAGTTGAAATACTTTGCTGGATCTGGAATATGCTGAAGAGATATCACAGAATCACAGAATCACAGAATATCCCAAGTTGGAAGG
>VXAA01006016.1:125046-148148 GCA_013399115.1 Anseranas semipalmata
AGTTAAAACATTGGGAAAAATGAGCCCCCACCTTTTATTAGAAATGAATCTTGGCTAGGAAGGGAGCATTGGGGAGCACCAGTTTCTTTTTTACTATTAACTGGGAGACAGAAAAAGTAGACAGTGCAGCCCTACCTAGCCCACCTCAGCCCTAGCTTTTACCAATGGGGTTTCTGACCTCACTGAGGTACCACGGAGTTTTATGTGGTGGGTCGTTCTGATAGAGACCTTCCACTTCCATGTTGAATATTCACTGAATGAGTCAATGACAGAACTTACCTGTAATAGAAAGCCAAGTATATCCCATTCATGATGTATCTTCTTTATCCAGTGAACATTCAGTTATTTAAACATAACAAAGCAACCTTCTCAGAAGAAATGAAAGTGTCCATGCCATAGTACCCAATGGTAAGATGAGAATGTGAGAAGGCAGCATTGACATCTGATTAGGAAAAGAGAGAAGTGAAAATAAATCTTCAGTATCCTGGACATGTCCTATAGTTCCTCGGTTCTTGTGTGAAAGGGGAGCAGTCACAATTACTTCAAATGTAACCCTTCATTTGCTTTCCTTTTCTGGGGTCCTAAAATAAAAGGTTTCTTATTTGACTGTAGGGAAAGTTACTTTTGACACAAAACAGATTTTTGTTTGTTCGTTTGTTTCAGCAAGACATTTTAAACCTTTTCTACAGTTTTATGATGAGTACTTTTTTCAAAGAAGCATTTTTTCATTCAAATGCTGAACCTAAAAGGATTTGTGCAGCCCTTTTTAATACATTCAAGTTATTACTTTTGGTAAAACTGGCAATTTAATAGTTTTTTTTTTAGTCAATGAACTGTTTTTGTAGCCTTTGGATGCTCTTTCTTTACATTCTACTGTGCAATGCAATGTGTTATAATGCATTTTTAGTTCATTATTAGTTCCCTTCTGTTCGTGATCTTTGTAGTCTCAGTGCTGCAGCTTGTCACTGCTGCTAACGTAGTGCACTACCGTTGTTTCAATATTGACCAGATGTGTCAAACGAGCTGTGGGATCATCATTAAAAAAATAGGGGGGAAGGGTTTACAAGAGTCCGTATTGTATTTTTGTTTGTTTATTCCTTTTTTTTGGGGGGGTGATAAATACATTAAAGGCTGTAAAAATGAGATACTGTCAGACCAGTAGAATGGGTCCTTTTCAGAACCCTTCAGGTTTTTTGCAAGATGCATTTTGGTGTTTCACATCAACAGAGATGTAGCATATGAGGATCATTTTTTTCTGTAAGCAAAGAATTATCTGTGATTAACAGTAGATGAAGCAAAACTAAAGGAGTTATCATGTAATTCTTCAGGCAGGAAAATATGCCTGTAAATATTGAAAACTTTTATTTTCTAATGTTATGCACTGTATGTGTGAAGCTCTTGGTTTTTAGAAATGTCTTTTCAAAAATGTCTATTCATATATGGATTTTTTAAAACTCTATTTCCTTAACCTTTTACATTCCTCACAAATCCCTCCTTCAGAAAGTTATGAAACATGTATTAGTCTTCTGCATCTTTGGTTGCTTGGCAGGCAACTTTTTTAAAAGAAGTGGATTATATGGATCCATGCATCTTCTAAAGTAGTTATATGCATTTTATATAACTGAATAACTGGCAGAACTCTTATGATAGCATCTTGAAGGACACTGCTGCAGTGACAAATGCCTGTATGTGCAAGGTCTTTTAGAGTGAGTGGAAGAGTGTTTATCTTTTGAATTAGGGGCCGCAGGTGGGATCGACTGAAGGCTGTGCACAGCAGCCGGCTGTAAGAGCTTCACTATTCCTCTGCTGGTACCGGGGGAAGGCTGGGAGTGCGGGTGGAAGGATGGGAGTGCCTTGCTGAAGCTGCCGCCTCATCCTGCCTTCCTGGGTGGCAGTAGCTGCTGCCAGCCTGACCCCCTGGAGACCTCCTTTGGCTCTTTGTTGATTCCCATGGCAAGGAATAGTCTTGCCTTGGCCAAGCCTTGGCAAAATTCAATTCTGTCTGAGCTGATAAGAAGCCTCCTGTTCATTCTGCCTGCAAAGAAATCTTTCATAGAGCCACCAAGAGTGGAAAAAATGGAGGTGTGGTCCTTCCTGAGCTGAGGGCACTGGGATTTTGTCAGCACCGGCTGCAACTGGATGGCTTAGGAGAGACCAGTGGGACTGAAGCTGACTTCAGGAGGCTGAGCAGCCTCCCTTGGGGACCCCTGCCTCTGGTCAGACCTTCACATGAACAGGGAAAGGAAGGGTCAGCTGAGATGCACGAGGAGGAATTTGGAGAGAAGGGTGCAAAGCTATAAATCCTTCCTGTGTGCATAGCTGTGTGACGGTTCTGCTTCCTTGCTGATTGTGTTGTAGCTTTGCTGGCACTGCTGGGGACAGTCCCCACAGCCACTCTGCTCTTAGGAAGCCTTCGCTTTGTTCTTGAGGTCTTTTTCTTTGTGCTTAACCACTTATTCACTCTTCAAGTGTGCAGGCTGCTCTGTATGGAAACTATAGTACTGTTTGCATCAAGAGGTTTTGTTTACTAAATCTAATAAATAGTGGTTAAACAAACATAATTTATAATAATTATTCACCAGCTGGTCATTTGAAAGCCAGAATGTTGGTACTATGTGCTTGGTGCCTGAAGCTGTTCAATTTAAACCTTTATTAATAACATTCTCATGGCTTTTTCTTTTAATTCCCATAATGGCCGGATACTGTGCTGCACATCAAAGGAATTTGGGTTTTAAAAGCAATGGTGAGTGCTACGCACTGCATTTGCTCCCCTTTGATCACCATCCGCAGCACAAATAAATCTCATTAATCAATATTTTCTCTATTTCCTCCTTGCCTTTCTGTCAGTGCCAGAGATCTGTTTCCGATTTGCTGTGCTTTGTTTTAAATGAGGGGATGATTTCTATAGCTATCTTCTGTCTAAAAGGTAAATTTCTCATTACTTTAGGAATGAAACTGTATCTGTTGTAACCAGGGCTTGATCTAAGCCTCCTTAGCTTGAATGTCAAAGTGGGAATATTGAACCAATTACAACAGACATGAGTCTGTGAGCAATCCATTGGCCAGGATTCATTCACATAAAATATTTGGTGTACCCTTGCCAATTGAAGACAAATTAATAAAAGTCACAGTCTGTTCACAGACAATTCTTGAGAAAAGTGATAAATTTGCTGAACAAATTGTGACTTGCTCATCCACTTCCAGTTTTGACCAGAAATTGCTATGAGTAACTGCAGTACTTTCTGCACAGTCTCTGAGACACGGTCCTTTTCTATTTTCTCCTAAACTGCATTGTAGTTTTGTTGTGCAACTCCGCACACTTGCTGCTGTGGTGTGAATGAATACCCAGGGAAGCAATTTCAGAGTAGCTTGCAAATAAGTGTGAGGAGGAACTGGAGACCTTTGGATGAAAGCCGCTGTTGAAAACTCCAGTCATTATCAGTCTCCATCTCCACATTACCCAAATCCTGACTTATGTCATGCCAAGTGCCCAATGGAGGGATCCTTTGCTTCTCCAAAGCACTGCCCTTGCAAACTGAGCAAAGGGAGTCAAGTGGTGGTAAGGACTCACATCTGCAGAATTGATCTGGGGGATGGGGAGTAGACAGTGACTAAAACACGATGTGTTTAAAGTAAGTTAAATTGCTGCTAGCCTCAGAGGTGCCCCTTTTGTGACCTTTACCATGTTTCAGCTGTGGTGCACTGACCATTGGTTCACTATTTCAAGTGTGTTATCTGTTTTGAGATCTCAGTGTAAAACGTGAAACAACTTCACCTCTGCATTACATACACTTGGGGGTCTTTTTTTTTTTTTTTCTTTTTGCATGTGTGTTTTCTATTTGTCTTCAGTTTCTTTGTGCCAGACATTTTGGTGCATCTGCTGCCACCAATGAATGGCTGTGCCGGGAAAATCCAGCCCCTCAGGGGCGGAAGGGAAGAGAATGGATGATTATTTTTCCATTCTATTGAACAAAGCTGGCTTCTGTTGCCATTTTTAACACTCCAGTATTACTGGAATTAATTTGATGCATCTGTTCCTGAATTACCTCCCATAGTTCTAGTCCTTACTAGACTTCCAAACCAGTGTTGATTTAGGCCTGTTTGTTCCAATCCATATTGCATTCCCATAAACTCTCTGCTATTTTAAAGCAGTTTAATTGCTTTTTAAATCCTTCAATATTAAAGTCACAATAAATTTCAAACTTCATTATGTTATTAACCATACGCCTCTAGATTCTTTCTAGTGCTGTATAAAGCCTGGCACATATTACCTTGTCATATTAAGTTGTGAATGTTTGAGTTCCAGAGCCTGGTCAGGGACAATTTGATGGGAAATTCCCAGCATGTAACTCTCTTTCTATAAGGATTCTTCAGATCCTAGCATAACTTTAACTTATTCCTGTTGACTTAAAGAGCATAAATGTTGAGTAAATAAATGCCTGTTAGTCATAATGTTTTCTTACAATTAACCCTTTCAGGTAACATGCCATTGACAGATAGCTCCTTCTTGAACGTTAAATCTTGAATTTAACGTTTCTGTACTTAGAGATGTGGGTAGATAAACTGAATCGGTATGTATTTTTGCTGATTTTGTTGAACTCATAATTTCATTTGGCTAGTATCACTGTACCTCATCCTCTATGAGTTTCCAGAGTTGTGCCTCCTCTTGGTTCTTATGCGTGGATTAATTCAGAAGCAGGAGGAACAAAGTGGAAGAGAAGTATCTTGTAGAGAGGAATTATGGAGGCTGTGTTGAAACTCCTATTTAAAGCAAAGGGATCCTATTAAAAATTAGTCTTTAAACATGCCACTGGGGTGATATGTGTTTTCTGCCTGCCTCAGGTTAAATCAAATGTTAATTTGATTTTTTTTTTCTAGTCAGTATTTCTCCCTTCCCCTTCCCTTTCCCCTGCCCCAGGAAACAGAGCTGAAAACACAACAGGAGACCTAAAAACTTTCCCTAATCTTGGTCCAGCCAGGGACATAAATTTAGAACTGCGTTACATTACACTTCCTATGGCCCCGAGAGGCTGATATGATGGCCAAGAATAGCTGCAATAGAGCAGTGCTCTGGCCATGTTCCCTCAACCTCTCTCACACTGGGAACTGCAGAAGGAGAGATACTGAACGATTGCAGAGGCCCACACTGCCCACGGAAGCCAGCTGCACCGGCAAAGCCCTCTGTCCTGCATGCATGGGTGATTTTCACCACCAGAAAGAGTCAGTGCAGGTGTGACCTGCTGCATGGCTGCTTTTCCACAGGCTGCCCATATCAGGAGCTGGAAGAGTGAGGAGTCCAGAGGCAAAAGATATACTTTAGGCTGGAAAGTGGTAACAGACTGTAGATTTGGTGCATACCTTTCTTTAGCATTTACATGAAGTCTAGCCACAGTTTCACACTTGCCACTGTTTGGTTAAAATCCGTTCAATATTCATTTTTTCCCCCTAAAACTTAAGGTAAAACTGACCAATTTACCCAGTCAAAATCATTTTGAACAGAAAGTGATTATGCTGTTTAATGAAAGAAAGCACGTGGCTTATTTAAAAAGCAAACTGTGAAACCAGATATCAGGATACAATAGCTAATGATTTTAGCTTTTTCAGTTCTAAAGCCTGATATCTTGAAATGAAGAAAAAAACACGTATCTATATTAAGGTGTCTTGTTTTATTTTTAGTTTGTTTACATTGCTTTCCTTTTATATGCATATAGGAACAATAAATTCAATAAACAGACAATTGTAATGAAAGTATCCATTCCACAAATACATCAAGTCACCCCATTTAAGGAATAAACATCTCAGCCTTAAAACATACCCTAAGGGTCAACCACTTTTAGCAAGTGTTGCAGACAGAATCACAGAATGGTTGAGGTTGGAAGGGACTTCTGGAGATCATCTAGTCCAACCCCCCTGCCAAGCAGGGTCACCTAGAGCACGTTGTGCAGGATGGCAGCCAGGCAGGTTTTGAATATCTCCAGAGAAGGAGACTCCACAGCTTCTCTGGGCAGCCTATTCCAGTGCTCTGTCACCCTCACAATAAAGAAGTGCCCCCTCATATTCAGCTGGAGACAAGGTGGTGGAGTTCCAGATGACCATTTCTGCTCTCTGTCCCATACTTTTAAACCCTAAACTAGACCAGACAATTTCCATGTTACACTGATTTTGAGCAAAACAAAAAGGTTCCTATGGAGAAGGGGAATTCATTTTACTTTTGTGGAAAAGAAATGGTGGTGCTAATCCTTACAATTTTGTTGGTGGAAAGTAATGGTGAAAATCGCTGTAATATGAAGCGACTTTGGTGGTCAAAGTTGTTCCATCTGCATGTAATTCTGGTTGGTTAAAGACCCTTCTCTGGAATTGTTACAAATAAAAATGATTGAATTAGATGACAGCCAGTGATGATCTACTTGGGTTTTATCCTTTTTTTGACTAGTCCCGTCAATGAACAAACGTTTCCTCAAACATCGTTAATACTCTGTATTGTGGGAACACTGGGAGAGAGTGGTCTCTCTTCGTGGTCTTTTGCTTCAGAGCATAATCCAAGGTAGATGTGGGCCTACTCAGGGGAAAAATGGATTTCACCTATGGTTTTTGTGCATGTAAACCCAGGTGAAATTCACCAATTTCATTTTCACATGGTATATATTGCAAAGTATTTTCCCTTTGAGGAGACAGTAATCTTCTAACCTAAATCAGTACACTTAACCTGAATCAGAAGGCTCAATCTCATTCTTTAGAATGTGTAGAATTCCTTTTTTTGAGTTCAACCCTCTGACATAATATTTTTGATATCCTCTTTCCCTCTCTCTACCTCCAGAAGAGATCGGGTTGCCTGCATGACTGTGACAGTGCCATTCTGCGTTTACTGCCTGTAGCTGGAGTGACTGTGGCATCTCCTTTTAACTGAAGGTTTCAGGCATGCTCTTCACAGGTCCATGCACTATGATGGCATGGGGGTGTGAGTGATGTAAGTACACAAACTGGGGACTACGTAAGGTGTATATGTGCCCATCCTTGTATGAACCAAAAAGTTGTAAGTGCCTCTGTAGGGAGAAAGGAAAAGCAAGTTCTGCCACCAGACCCAGCTGTCAGCTATGTCCTTCTCAAGGACTTTTAACCTACCTTTGTGCCCATGAATACTAGAGATGAAGGTGCTATTGGATAAAGCAGGAAGATTTTAAACCTGCTTTCCTTGGAAGTCAGTGACTATGCAAGGTGCAGGAGAAGCAGGATGAGATTGAAAACTCAGTTACCTTTTTTTTGCATATTCTTGTTATTTAGAAGCAGCTGTTTTCTTTTGTCAACAAACAGAAAATGTGCACGTTGTAAGACTTTTTCTCAAGGCCCCAGGGAGGCTAGGAAAAAGAGTCCCATCAACTTTCAGTGAACTTGTTCTGCTCAGCCCTAGAAACGTTTTGGATATTTTTCCTCTAAGAGACGGTCCAAAAAATTCCATATCATTCTCAGTGGAAACACTGTTCATGTTTTCTTTACTGTTTCTACAATTTGTGGAAATGATCTGGTGTGAAATTAAATCTGTTTCCTTCTGTGTCTCTGTCCTTGCCCTTGCCAGTTCTTCTTGCCATTTCTCCCCTAGCCAAAACCTGTATTACAATAAAAGCAAGGCAGCTGTTTGCAGCTGGAGGAGAAAAAATATAGATTAACTTCAGTCCTGCATCTTAGGAAAACCTATTCTTGTCCTTGTGGAGGAGATCATAAATAACATTTGGCATCTGCTTCAGCCAATCATTCTACCTGGGAAGATGAACTGCATACTTCATTTCCCATTTTCTCTGGTTGTTGCTAGTAAAAGATGAAAACAAAGCAGTAAACCCAGTGGGACTGCAAAAATGCTCCAGAGTGCCAGGAAGTGCAGGGAAGCTACAGAGGAAAGTGTCCTCTCTAATTGTGGTTTGCAGTTACTTCTCTTTGTGTGTGACTGTGTAGCCTTGCCATAGGAGAGTCAAGGAGTCCTTGCCACAGAGAAGTGTTGGAGGGTCCATGTGTAGCGCAGTCCTGGACAAGGACTGTGGCACCACATGTTGCCTCTTGGCTGGGGGTTTCTGCCTGTTTTGCTGGCCCACAAGGCCATGTGGTCTGACTTGGCTCTGCTTGGCTCGTGTTATTTCTGGTCTAGCTCTGTGTAAACTAAATCACAGGAAAGTGAAGTTCGTCCAGGTTGAGCAGCTCATTTGCTTTGCATTAACATAAGTCATGTACAGAAAGCCCCTGATTCCAGACCCACATCGTAAATACACCAGTGCATTGTCTCTCGCAGTTGCTGATTGATGAGCCAGTATTGAGTGCTGTGGTACCTACTCTGCCTTTTGGATGATTAAGTGGGCTTGGGCATTCACAAAATTAAATCGAAACATCTTAACCGTAGTACTTTAGCTTAAGAATTGGTTCCTTTTTCTTTTTGGTCCTTATATAGTCATTGGCGAGAGATAAGTTCAGGTTTTGTATGACTGTTTGAAGAAGCAAACCATGAAATCCTATCAAATCAAAGTAGGTTCTGGCTCACATATCCATGTTTAGAGACCTAACATAGAATGTGTGAGCAATTAAGGAACTCCTAAAATACTAGCCTATATAGGTAAGCGCATTTAGCTAACCAAGTTTGAAACTGGTAACAATGGGTATCCAAACAAAGGGATGATATGAGGATCACTTATAGTAGGAGCAAACAGAATTTTGTTTCTCAGGCAGAAAGATTATTGTGTTGACCTCTGACGAGCTGAATTGTTTGTTTAGAGTTTTTTCAAAGTCTGCTGAAATAAGATGGTTATCTTCAGAATTCCACCCACTGAAATCTGTGGATTTCTGTAGTTATCTGGTCCCATATTTTATATTTTTTTGTGAGCTGGAAGGAAAGCAGAACTTGTCTAGAAGAGAGCTTGCACTGAAGTTTCAGTGTCTTCTGCTGAGTTAGATATGATCTTTGTATATGGAAACGATCCCCAACCTATCAACAACTTTGTACAATGACAACTTAAACATTTGGGAAGAGTTCTGAATTTTTGTACACACAGATATTTTAAAGTGCTTTTTATATAGTTCAATTCAAGTGGTTAAAGAGTGAAAGCATGAGAAGTGTAAACATTGTTGACATGAACTGTTTTCTATTAATTAATTTAAGTGTATCAAACAGAATTCTATTGCCAGCACTTTGCACACTGTTCCCTTTCCCCCAGAAGCTTGTTTGCCAAATACTACACAGGTTAGATGGTGGGAAAAATAATCAGGGCGATTGACTCTTAATCTAAACTACTACTGCTATGTACGTGTCTGGCACTGTCATACCTGTGAATTAATTTACAGGAGCAGCTAGTTTTCCTACTTAAACACAAGGAGCTAGACTGCTGAATTACCTCACTGAAGTGATCCAGTAGGTGTATTTGGAGCTTTGGGGTGATAATGCTGAACAGACTCTCCACACTGCTTTATGCCTTCTTGGATAACTGGTAATCAGAGACTAGGTTGTTGGCTGGGTACTTGCAGCCTTGCTCCTTGGCATCCAGCCCTGGTATTCGTTCGTCTCGATTCTGCATAGTGATTATCACACTGGCTTAGCACAGAGAAGGAGCAAAAACATTTTGAAAAAGTGCAAAGGAAGAAGTAGAATTAAGATAAACATTTACATAACTGGGAAAAATTACCCAGGAAGGACTGGAAATCTGATGACATTCTGTTTACCTAGAGCAGTATTAAAACAGTTTGTGAGAGATACAAAACAGAACACTTCATATAAATCACAGCGAATGTAAGGACCTGTGAAGCGAGACAGCAAACACTAAAATTATCAAGCTGGCTCAGCATAATAGCACTGACCTTCCTCAAGACAATGTTTTGCACGATACATTTGCTAAAGATTTCTTGAGAAGGGAAAATAACAAGATGTTGCACAGCTTCATGTTAAGAAAAGAAATGATATAGTCTGTATGCAACACCTACAAACTATGTCAATTTTGAGCAAATCTAGGTCTTGTTATTCTCTAAAGACAGGTCTTTATGAGACTAGAAAAGGCACATTCTTGCTTCATTTTTGTTAGGATACTGTTACTAACATTAGATAATCATTAGATGTGTTTGTACTTTTCACCTGTTTTAGCCAGTAGAGACAAAGCTGTGCTGAAAGTTAGGCTTTATACTGACCAGCTCATGTGTCTGCTTGATGCAACCCGACTTCAGAGACCTAGCACTTTGTTTGCTCTTCCAAGAGACCAGACCCATCAAAGAGATGTGCCCAGAAAAGGTACACAGGATCTGTTTTTTAGAAACAGAGGCTTCATTTGGAAACTACCACAATATTTGGCTCCTCTTTCTGAAGCTAATCCAAATTTTTCATGCCCTCAAATTAGGTTACATGCATGTTTTCTCTCAAGATTTCATTGCAATCCTAAACAGGATTTGGTCAAGAGTTAAGGTTCAGTCTCAATATTGGAGGAGGAGCTGGCAAATGTGGAAATGGATATTTCCTTTTTTGGCTGGGTTAGTCCAGCATCCCTCTTGATTATAGCATGTGATGTGTGAAAGCAAGCATTAAACCAATCAGATAGCCAAGGCTGGAAAGAGAAGTAGCTGAAGAGGTCTGGGAAAAATACACAACTGGGAGATCTGAGCAAAAAAGAAGTTGGAGAATTATTAATGTGCAGATGGATTAGAAATCCTTCCCCAATGGGAACAGACCACAGCAACCACAAATTTCACATTTTCAAAATAAAATGCAGAGATCACTGCTTTAACCAAAGCTTCTCAATAATAACATAAGGCAAGCATACTCATTAAAATAACATAACCACCCTTCTCACTGCCTGGGAAGAGAGAGAGAAATAGTTTTATGCACACCCTAAATTTTATAATAAATACTGTATAAGAACATAAGCTAGATAACATATGTCATGATAAATAGAGTCTAGTCTACCAGGAGGCATTTATTAATAAAAACTACAGTGACAGCCAAAGCAAACAGGCCTCCACAGAGCTCAAGTTCCTGCTTCATGTTCTTTATTTGCCAGTGATGTCTAGAGCTCTGCACAGAGCGATGAGACATATAGTAGCCAAATGATAAGTCAGAAGATGGATGCAAGCTACTTGGTTACACCAGTACATTATGGAGACACAGGAAAAAGTCTGGCACTAGATGAGATGAGAGCGAAGGAGAGAAAAGGAAAGCAAAGCTAATGAGGCACAGTGACCACGGAAGCGTGAATACTGTGAAGGGATTCCTGGGAGGAGGAAGGATGAGTTGCCTGAGTATTGGAGCTGATTTATTCACTTTTTGTGGGAAGGAAAACTAGCTGTAGATCCCACTCCACTGTCAGTTCTGAACATCTGGACAGATTTTGGACTTGCATCCAAACACTGTGTTCCCCTTTACTTCTCACAGTTTCTTTGTCTTTTTTATGTGTCTCTGCTTGCTCTGGTGACAGATGTATGCTCTTTGAGGATGTACTGTCTGAGGATTTGCCCAAGGGAAAAGATTCTGGACTTTCTCAAGTCAACAGAGAGTTGCTTCTTGGATCAGTACCCATGATCGGTGAGGCACAGTGCCCAGCCCTATTGCTGGTAGTAAAATGTAAATGCAGCTTTCTCCGTCCTGTCTTTGTCAAAGCAGTGGTACTCAGAGCACCAAGAGGATGTCAGGGGATTCTGGGTGCTCTAAGCATGTTCTATCTTATTTTATTTGGTTTTATTTTTCTTGATTTTTTTTTAACATTTGAAAGCAGGTTTTATTTTCTTTATTTCTTTATTTTATTTTCTTTTTCCCTTTGTAAGCAAACAGTTGGTTCTAAGGCCAATGAAAATGTAATTCCTTCATAAGACCTAAAGCTGAGCCTTTCCTAGTAATGTTATGACAGGTCATTGTTCTGTCAGAAGATTATATTTTTTGTGTGTGTGTGCTAAAATATAAATAAATAAACAGGAAAGTTGTGCATGCCCCCAGAGCACTCGCTCGGCTATGAAAACACAAAATACAAGTACATTTCTCATCACAGAAAGGAGAATGAGGGTATGTTTGGAACAATAGTAGTTGATTTCAGAAATGCTGTGATTTATTAAACATGGCAGCTTCAGATTTTTGAGACATGCATAATATTAGATTTATCCCTCTCTTCTTCCCCCAAACAGATAAAACTTTTGGTTGATTTAGGACACAATTTATATAATGCTGTATGCTAGAGGAGCAGGGAAACATAATTCATAACAATTTGCTCTGCTCTTCCCTGAAACAGACTAATAAACTAGTCTTACTAACAATTTGGTTTCTACTTTAATAACATGTTTTTCAGATATGGTTTATCACTCTCCCAGAGACTAAGAGCCATGTACATACTGCGAAGAGCAAGAGGAGCATTCTTGTCTCTCCAGCCAGCTGATACTCAGGTACATGACAGAAATGTGAAATGCTTTTGTGTCTGTATTTCTTCTTTAAGACACGGTATCATAACTCAATATACTTTTTCCATTAGGACAGTGTTAAGTAGCTGTTATCAATAACAAATTAAGAGTACCATAGCATAATTCTTCCTTAGAAATGACATTTGGAGAATTTTCTTCTTAGATAGGACATCTTCCTAATCCATAGTTTCCAGGGGTTCACAAGCCAGCGTTACTTGTTCTCATGTCACACTTGTGCTACAGAAACCAGGCGGTGCTAGCAGCAGCCTCCTGACTTTGCCTGTACTGAGTGAGCACCTCCATGCTGGCACTTGATGCACCTACTGTCCCTCAGCTGACCGATGGTAACTGCTACGGGGCACAGCCTGCCCAGCTGTCTTCCCGGAACACACAGGAGCCTGGCTGTGGCTAGGACATGCACTTCACATGCAGGGTGGCCCAAAGAAGGATGAAGAAGAGAGCCCAACTTTGGAGAGACAGCCACTGGAAAAACATACAAAAGCTATTGGGTTTAGGAACCCCCACCACAGGTAGCCTTCTAGAGATTACCTCTGATAGGTCATGTATTTTTCACATAAGAAGCTCTGCATTGCCATACACAGAGCTGAGCTTGCTGTTGGAGCCCTGACTTGCTGGTGTGTTAACAATTTTTGGCACTTGGAAGTAGAACATATAAAACTGATTGGTGTTGAAGCTTATGTCGGGGAAAAAAACAATTCATATCTGATCTCTTGCTCAGCTTTTGCACTTGGGAGGTCTCTGGCTTACTGTAACCATCAGATAAAATTGGCTGCCAAAATCAAAAGTCATAACAATCTACTCAGCAAACATGCCAGATTTGCTGGAAGAACTAACGTTTGATCTTCGGACATCTGCCTTTACTCTCTCTGTTACTCAGTAAAAGAATATTGTGTTCCTAGTTAGGCTTGCTTCTCCCCATACTCAGCTGAACCATTTTCATTGTCCTACCTGAGACTTTGTGGGCCTACTTCATTTGCTGCAGCTAAGAAAGATTGTTCTGACTCTTGCTCACTGTGAGGGTACCTCCACCAGAAATGATACCCTGGGCTTTTGCCTTCCTTATTCACATGAATCCCTTAGTTCTCTCTAGCTCACTTCAAATCCCGCTTTTCCCCACAATATCCACTCCCTGCAAGCTTGCTGGCAGAAAAATGGTTCTTGTCCTTGTCACCTATTAAGGGATTAATCATCTTCTCATTGAAAACATTACCGTTTGGCCAAAGGTTGTGATCTGCCACATGCACTCTGTTCCTTCCCACTTGCTTCAACGTTGGGCAGGGCCTATGTGATGATAGGGGTTGTTTTGGGACAATTGAAGCAACAGATGTAGCCAGCAGTAGGCTATGACTCACTGCACAGAAGAGTCCTCATGCCGCGCTGGATGGGGTCTTGGCATGCTCAGTTCTGCGACTGGGAATGTCATGGCTGGCTTTGGCTAGATGTGCACAATAATTACCGAGTGGGTTAAGGAGGAAACATAAAATAGCTGGAACTTCGGCCTTAATGAAAGCAGGGTTATTTTGTTTCAGTGTAACTGCTTTCCCTCAAGCTAACTCATACATGACTTTTTGTAGTTGTAACATGACACTCACCCTGTTTCACCCCAGAAAGCTGATGTCCTTTTTACCATGCCACTTCATCATCTAATTATTGGTTGTATGCATTATGTGAGATAGTGCTTTGATACAGCAAGCAGAACTGATCCCTGTTGCAAGTCCATTAGCTTGAATGGAGCTACCTCCAGAGATGAATGTGTATAGAATTCCCTTAAAACAGAACTTCAGCATTATTTTAATCAGGGTGTTTCATATTCATGAACCTGTGTGTAAAGAGGGCTGCGTAATTAAGATCATTCATAATACTGCAAGGTATTCAAGCTAAGATAAGAAAGGTGACTTGTTTTTTAAAGGCACAAATTGATCTCCTGCTGTGGTTAGGAAAGCTTGATCCACTATGCCTGTTCAGTGGAAGACTTAATGGTTGTGCTGCAGTTCTCTGAGTGGCTATCACAAGAATAACATTTTCTGATAAATGGTGTCTTCATTCTGCTCAGTGTTGATGGTATGAATGCTAAAGCTCAGTAATATGCACAAAAATTGCATTAAATCAATGCAGTGCTTGCCCACAGCCCCTTCCTGAATACTGGGAAGAGACAAGAATTTGGAAGATAAACTGCTGTTCCTTTCCTTTCTCTCAGACCCCTTGGAATTCCTCAACATATGACAATAGATGCACCTTTTTTTGAAGGGGAAAAATCCTCAGCAGGTATAAGGCATACCTACAGTCTCGTAGTTCCTGCCTGTTCCATGCAGAGCCAGGCAAATATAACTTGCTGTGGGAAAACAGTTTTGTCCTTGTAAGTCTGCAAATGGTACTTATGGAAGAGGTTTAAAAATATTTCTTTGGTGTTATCAACACATCATGCATTTAATAATCAGCACTGTATTCCCTTCTGGGTTAAGTTATGAAGGAACAAAGCATTCAGCAAGGCTGTCCTTGCTTTCCCCAAATCTCATAGCAACTTGCTATGAGATTGTTTGGAAGAGAAGCCTAAGAGCTGATCCAGGGGCGCTTCAGAAGCAGTTTGTCTGTTGCAGTCTGAGACCTCTACTTTTGGGGAAAATTTGGCACATTCCTTAAGAAAAGTCATTTTAACAAGAGGCTGTTGGATAGGAAAACACCACCTCCTCAGCCTCTTGGTGAAGTGCAGATCCAGTCTGCAGAGGGAACAGCAATTTTTTTCCCCCATCTCCTTGCACAGTTATTGTGAGATCCAGGAGACAAAGCCTCTTCCTCCCATGGCAACACCTCTGAAAGAATTGTGGTATCAGTCCCTTCCCCTTTTAGTGCTAGGGGACTTGTGTGTTCCACAGCCTATAGCAGGTCCCTGTTTCCTGACTCAGTCCCATGCGGTCACCAGCTTCAAGCATTTTGTGAAAGTGGAAGTGCTGTTGCCAGATTAATCTGAGACTCACTCACCTGGTACAGGGAACCTCTGTAGATGGATCAGAAGGTGTTCTTTGGGTGTTAGATTTGCACTAATGTCTCTGCGCTTGTTTTTGCATCACTTCACAACAAATGGTTTCTTTAATTCCTCTTTTGAGTACTGTTCTTATTTTCAATCTTCTAGATTTTTAACCTCACAAATATTTGTTTGCAGTTTCGGTGAAGGTTAACTGGCAGTTTCTCTTATACTGCACTTTAGGAAATATAACCTGATTTTTGCCATATTTGTTTCAATGTGTGGCACAAACACTGTCCCAGATGACACTGGGAGACCTGAAAAACTGATATATTTCTTTGTAATGATATTTATATCTCTGCACAGTGAGACAGGCAGAAAACCACTGTTTCAAAACTTCCGCATGGACAAGAGGATGCATTTCAGTTGAAGTCTAACAAATTTAGATACCTTAATATAAAGGTCTAGCAGGTAAGCTAGGAGCTTGTATTTCCATTTTAGTCAATAGAGGTCTAGCAGTGCTATCCAGAGAACCTAGAGAGCTAATCAGTTGACTACAGTCTTGTTTCATACGCAGGTACTGGTGCCAATGTAAGCTCCCAGCAGCATCATACCTGGCCTCCAGCTATTCCTTAAGGACAGCCTGGCTCTCACACTGCTCCTGTGACACATCTGCCAATCCCACCTGGAGGTCTCAGAGGTTCTCAGGCATCTCAGATGGCAGTAGTCGTCTGTGCTTGGACAACCTAACTGAGCTCTAGATCTCTACTTTGGGAAGAAAGCTGAGATTAGTGAGCTACTTTGGTGAGAGCTCTCAAAACTCTATTGAATGATTTGCCTGGCTCTCCACTAGGCTGTAGGTGGAGCTGAGTTTTATTCTGCAGCAAAACACTGCCTTGAATGTGAGGAAAACTCCAAGGTGCTTCCAAAGAATGATCGTATTTTCTCTGATGTTTTTGTCGAATTCTGAACAGGATTAATCTTGATTTGCTGGATTTACTCACTGCTGTTAAATGGCTGTCACCCCTCATTACTCATGAATTCAGTGGAGGGTGAACTGATCCAGTGTTTAGCTCACACAGATGTAAGTCAGGTTTGTAAAGGGTTTGGAGATTCTCTAGAGAAAAAGACTGTTGAATATAAGATTATAATGTCTAACAGAGCAATCCTTCCGAGTACCTTGCATATTTAATTCAGGCACTTTATACTAGCTGAGGAAGGACATAAGATGGTTGTACATTGCAACGCTTACAGAAATTCATATTTTAACTAAACCAAACTTCTGAACTTTTTTTCTGACATGTAAATCCAACAGTGGTTTAACTTCCCAAATCTATTCTCATACCTAGAGAAATACCTTTGCAATTTACTAGTGCTAGATGCTTTACAAAGCGTAAACTGGCCAACAAAAATGATTATATGTATGGTGTTATGCAGTAATGAAGGTTTTGAGTGAAAGTTATGATTTTGCCATAGAATTTTCCATGAAATGTAATGGAAAATGCATGTTTAAACCACCCATACTGCAACCCTCATTTTCGTTAGAAGTTCTACCACTACTTTCAATCCTTGCAGTGAGGTCTCTGTTGTTTTTTGTTTTTCTTTTTCTTTTTTTCCTTTTTCTGCTCCAGACAAATACCACAGTGATGAATATGGCAGAATAACTTACAATCTATAATGGAATTTCTATCGTTTTTTTTTTCTCTTCCATACTTCACCCACTCTTATCTGATGACATTTACAAAGACATAACCAATAGCTGAGACAATTCTCTTTTTTTCAGAGTCTAAGCAAACCATTCTAGAGATTCTAGAAAGCTTGAATAATTTATTTCACAGCAGCTTGTATATTTATATCCCTGGGCATCTCCCAGTTCTGGAAAGAGGGAGATGCACCAACTTTTTTTTTATAACATTCCTGCTTTAACCTCAAAAGGGAGAACTTGCCATCTAGACAAATGTCCTAACCACTCAGATTTATTCCAATATGAGGTGTTCTAAGTTTCTGTGAGAAGTTTTAAAGTCTTGGGTTTTGTTCTGAAGAAATGCTTTAAAGTTTTTAACTTGCTAAGCCATTTCAGGACAAAGAGATGGGTTTTCAAACTCTCTGAGCATTTCCTAATATTAGATTTTATAGGTAGGTGGATCAGTACCTTTTTGTTTCTGAAAGCAATAACTGTTAAAATGCATTTCTAAGTAGTTTTCCAAGCATTAAACTTATTACTGGCAAACTAGTTCAGCCATAAACAAATAATATCTAGCTAGCATTTTGTATAATTTTGGTGAATATGGGATAGTGAACTAAGATTTTATCTAAAGACCTGTGCTTTGGAAGAAGATAAAATAGAGTTTCTCTCTGATTGCAATTTTATTTGCATCTATGTTTTTCTCAGGAGGATCAGGATTATTATAGCTGAGTAGGAAAACATATTTTCTCACTGATTTGAAAGCAAAATATGAAACAAACTGGTGTTATGATGAAACAGTCCATGAATAACAGAAAAGGAAGAAGAAAGGAATATCCTCAAACCAAGCAATCAAACAGAACCCACCCTTCCTTCCTTCTCTTGCTCCTTCCCTCCTTCCTTCCCTCCTGATGACATTCAGTGGTTGATTAATGTTGCATTAGGACACATTTTGTTTAGCTACATATCTTTCTGCAAGCTCTCTTCATGCCTTTCTGGATGGTGACAAGAGCTTAGATTTTCCTAGTGATGATTAGTATCTTGGGGCTATTCTCAATGTGATGCTCTGATTGTCCATTCTCATCAGGCAACATCAGAAGCAAGTGCTTTCTATGGACTATTTCTTGTGCCAGAGTATGTGCGTCACTACTCCAGATCTTCAGCTTCTGTCCTTCATTGAGATTCATTTGGATCTGAAGAGTTGTCCCTTGAAGATGAACACTTTATGCTATTTGAGATACCCCATTCCGCTCTAATTTCTCTCCTCTTACTCCCATTTGTACAAGACATGCTTAACATTCACAAAGAAGCATTCTTCTTTCTCCTGTAGTTCAAACACTGAATCAGGCTATGTAGATTCTGTTAATGTTTCTGTTGCTTCTTTTCTTACATAATCTTGCATAAGTGACCTGGCATTTCAATATCTCAATTGTATCATCTCTCAAACAGGGATAAAATGCTTTCCTACCTTCACTAATTAATTCTATTTCTCAATCAAAACAGCCAAGTGTATGAGTGAGCGAACTGCATAGTTCTCAGAGTAGAGCCTCAGTGACAGTGAACAGGAATAAAGCAGCAGCCTGAGGGAACCTGGAAAAGAAAAATGGAGATGCCATGGTATGGTATTCAGACTGCATGGTGAGCTGATGCTCCTGGACTGCCTCCTTGTTGAACTCCCATTTCTATGGTGTCCTCATCCAGAATCTGTACAGGGCTGCCTGCCCACCTCTGGATCTGCTGGAACTGGTTCCTCCCTCATGTATTCAGTAGCAGTGCCTGTAAACTAGAATATGTCAGAAGAACAGTCAAAATGGGTATGCCTGCTCAGGTAGTACTGATATACAGAGTTCAAAGACTAGAGAATTATCTGTCTTGAAGTATTCCAGATTGGCCTCACCAGTGCTGAGTAAAGAAGAAGGACCTTCTTCCTCCACCTGCTGGCAACACTCTTCTTAACATAACGTAGGATGTGGTTCACTTTCTTTGCTGGAAGGGAACACTGCTGACTCATGTTCAACTTGGTTCCACCAGGACCCTGCAGTTCTTCTCTGCCAAGCTGTTTTGTAGCTTGTCAGTCTCCAGCATGTACTGGTGCATGGTGCTGTTCCTTCCCAGGGACAGGACTTGGCTTTTCCCTTTTTTGAACTTCAAAGGGTTCCTCTCTGTTCAGTTCTCCAGTATGTTTAGGTCCCTCTGACTGGCAGCACAATCACCTTGTGCATCAACCCCACCTTCCAGTTTTGTATCATCTCAAATTTGTGGAGGGTGCACTCTGTCCATGTTCAACAGTACTGGCCCCCAAAACAACTCCTGGGGTGCAACCATAGTGACTATTCTCCAGCTGGACTTTGTGCTGCTGATCACAACCCTTTCTGCCCAGCACATTAGCCAGGTTTAAACCCACCTCACCATCCACTTATCTAGCCTGTACTTCTTCAGTTTGTCTATGAGAATGTGTTATGTGAGAATGTGTTGGAAGTGTTGCAAAAGTCAAGATAAACAAAGTCTACTGCTCTCCTCTCATCCACCAAGCCAGTCATCTCATTGTATGAGTCTATCAAGTTGGTTAAGCATGATTTCCCCTTCATTGATCCATACTGACTAATCCCAGTCACTTTCTTGTCCTTCATATATTTGGAAAGGTTTTCTGTGATTATTTGCCTTATCACCTTCCCATGGACATAGGTGAAGCCAACTGGCCTGCATTTCTCTGGATCCTCCTTCTTGAAGATAGGGGTTTTATTTTCATCCACTCCTCGGGAACTTTCCCTGATCACTATGATCTTTTGAAGATAATTGAAAGTGGTCTTGCAGTGATGTCAGCCAGCTTCTTCAGCACTCATAGATGTACCCCATCAGGTCCTGTGTACTTGTCTATGTCCAGTTTGTTTCAGTGTTCTTTAACCTTATCCACATCCACTGAGAGTGTTTCTTGCTCCTGACTTTCTCGTGTTTCTTAGGGGCCTGGGATTTCTGAAACCAAGTCCTTCCAGCAAAGACCAAGGCAGAGAAGGCATTGAGGACCTCAGCATTTTCCATATTTCCTGTCACCAATCCCCATAACTGGTTAGCAGTGGGACCCATATTTCCCCTAGGCTTCCTTTTGCTGATGATATACCTGTAGAAACCATTCTTGTTGCCCTTCTCATCCCTCATCATAGTCAGCTTCAGGTGAGTTTTCCTCACTCCGTCCCTGCAGACTCAAACACTGTCTTTTTAATCCTCATGGGTAACCTGTCCCTGCTTCCACCTCTTGTACATTTTCTTTTCATGTTTTAGTCTAGTCAGGAGCTCCTTGTTCATCCATGCAGGCCTCTTGCCACCTCTACTTGATTTTCTGCTTGTCAAAAGAGACCATGCCTGACTTTGGAGGAGGTCATCCCTGAATATCAACCTGCTCTCCCAGACCCCTCTTCTCACCAGAACTATCTCTGATGGGATTTTTCCAAGCAGATCCCTGAAGAAAAGAAATTCCTCTTCTGAAGTCTGGGGTCTCTGGTCCTGCTTTTTGCCTTGTTTTCTCACAGGATCCTGAACTCCATCATCTTGTTGTCACAGTAGCAAGACTGCCTGACCTTCACATCCCTGACCAGTTCTGCCTTGTTGGTTAGTATGAGGTCCAGTAGAGCATCTTCTGTTATTGATTCCTTGATCACCTGTGTCAGGAATTTATCATCAATGCACTCTACCAACCTTCTGGATTGCCTGTGCCCTGCTATGTTGTCTCTTCAGTTGGATGTTGGCATGGTTCAAGATCCCCATGAGAACCCGGGCCTGAGAATGTGAGGCTTTGTCTGGAATAAGGTCTCATCTACTTCTTCCTGATCAGGCAGTCTGTAGCAGAAATCCATTACAACAACATCCGTGTTGGTCTGTCCTCTAATCCTCACACACGTCCCCAGCTGGCTCATCATTCCTACCAAGGCACAGCTGCTTGCTTTTCCACTGATCTCTCACATAAAGGGAACAACCCTCATTGTCATCCTGGTTTGTCACTCCTGTAGGACCTGTATCCATCGATTGCAGTACTGCAGTCGTGTGTGCTATCACACCACCTCTCTGTGGCCTCAGTGAATTTATAGCTCTGCAACTGCACACAAACCTCTAAACCCATTTGTTCCCCACACTGTTTGCATTAGGGTAGAGGCATTTCAGAGAGGCATTCACTTATGCTGATTTCCCAGAAAAAGCAAGAGCTTCCCCCCAAATGCTGTCCTCTTGGCAATTTTTTATTTGTGTGCATACACTTGGTGTGAGCCTCCTTCTGTACTATTTTGGTGCTTCAATGCAGAAATACTCAAACCACATATGTTAATTGCCGATAGGTTTAAGTGTGGGTTATAGATTCATCTCCAATTATAATAATAGCAATGGATATTCAGGAAAGGTGACTGACTTGCAATTGCCTATTGTGGCAATCACCTTTAATTTTTCTGACACCTCTGCATTTACATTCCCAACCCTATAGCTAAGTTGATTAGAACTAGCTGTGGTAAGAACTGTTCTGCTGGCTCACTGCCCATAAATAATATTCCATCATTTCCTAAGGGGGAAAAAGTCTTGTAGACTCATTGCTATTTGTCCTCACATCTATTTGCAGCTCCTTATTTCCCTTGAGAAGTATGCAAGACCATTTGGAATTTGTATTTTCTGATGTCCTCACCGATCTCCACCACCTCCCCTTTCCTTTCCCCCTCTGTTTCTTGGAAGGATCAGCTTATGAAGACAAATCTCCCATGTTATTTAGTTCTATTATTCACTAGTATGTGTCCATTTTATTTCTACTCACCACACAGCACTCTTTAGCTCCTCCTTTTTCATAACTTATCTAGAAGTCAGCCCCCTGTAACACTTAAAGATGCATAAACATATAAAAAGGGGACATTTTATCATGTTATAGATCTTTTCCTACTTAACAGCAGATTCAGCTATCAGATTATCATTAGGTAACGTGCTGACATACATATCCCTCAGGGAGATGATTGTGAACTGCTGGAGAAAAATATGATAAAGATTAGCCTGCCAAATATATGGTAGGTATTAATCATCATCAAATAAAAGCTGATATAGCATTTTTGCTCAGAAAAAGCAGCAAACTGCAATTCAAAAGCTTGTCCCTTTGTCTGCAGAATTACTTCAACATCCAGTGAACTTTTTATTTTGACTGAACCAACTTTGACAGCACATTGATCTAATAATTCCACATTTGCTTTCTAGCATTTAAATATTTTCTCTTCTCCCCAGAATTCTTCTCAAACACACAAACACAGACTTTGATAATATTGGTCTGAATTCACAAACAACTTACATCATCTCCATTAAGATATTTCAAACATATTCTATTCTCTTGCTCATGGATATTTCCCATTATTGAAAATAGCAAAACCATACTAGACCTTCATGTGCTTGGAACAGTGTTTCCTTAACATCACATCTTTGTATTCTGTGCCACTACTGAATACTTAGAATAAATTGTTAAGATATTTTTCTGATGTTTCTGAACTTAAATCAGGAGTCTGAGTGAACAATTGCCTGATGTGTCAGGCTTAAAAGGTTATGGTAAATAGGGTTACAGCAGGCTGGTGGCCAGTCACTAGTGGGGTTCTCCAGGGCTTCATTTCAGGGCCAGGTCTCTTTAATGTTTTTATAAATGATCTGAATGCAGGAGTCAAATGCATACTAAGTAAGTTTGCAGATGATACTATATTAGAATCATTAAATTAGGAGGAGCTGTTGACTCCCTTGAGGGTAGAGGGGCCTTGCAGAGAGATCTTGATAGATTAGAGTGCTGTGCAACCACCAGCCATATGGAACTTAACAAGAGTAAATGCTGCACCTGTGATGGGGTAATCCTAGATATACGTACAGACTGGGGGGGTGAGAGGCTGGAGAGCAGTCCTGTGGAAAGGGTTTTGGTTGAAGGCAAGATGAATATGAGTCAACAGTGCTCTCTGCAGCCAAAAGGGCCAACTGTATCCTGGGGTGCATCAAGCACAGCATTGCTAACCGATCGAGGGAAGGGATTGTTTTGCT
>VXAA01006018.1:4528-27055 GCA_013399115.1 Anseranas semipalmata
GGAAAGGAAAGGAAAGGAAAGGAAAGGAAAGGAAAGGAAAGGAAAGGAAAGGAAAGGAAAGGGAGGAAGAAAGAAAGCTAATTTTCCATGTACTTTAATACAAACAAAAAAAAAATCCATTGAACTTCCCAAATGTGTACCACTAAAATTAGTAGATATTCTCATCAGGTTGAAAATGTAGATATTTGTTTTGAAACATCAAGATCTTCTGAAAGTCTGTCCAGACCAGTGATTCTATTTTTGTTTCTGTTAGAAACATAGGACATGAATGTCCAATAGAAAAAAAAGAATTTTTGTTTGTTTGTTTGTTTGTTGTGTGTTTAAAAATAGGTTAAAGAAAAAAAAAGATGGAAAGGAAGAGTTCTTTTCCCCTCTCCCTTGCCTTGCCTTGCCTTGCCTTGCCTTGCCTTGCCTTGCCTTGCCTTCCCTTGCCTTCCCTTCCCTTCCCTTTCCCTTCTTGATTCAGCTTTTTTCTTCATATTTTTTTTTTCCTTCAGTTAAATTCTCTGCCCTTCAGTCTGAGTCATCTCAAAATCCTTCACTGTTGTGATCTTTTTCCTCTTTCTTCTTCTCTCCAATTAAATTTCTTTTTCTTCCAACTCCTGTTTGCTCATTTTGTTTTGTTCCAAACTTTCCTTGAAGAACATCCCTCCCTGATTCAGGTCTTTTACTTCCTCTCATCATTTCTCTCCCTGCCGAAAAAAAAACTCTGTTATTGATATTAGTTATACCATTGCAGGATGAAAAATTGTTGAATCAGGCAACTGCCTTCACCATTTCTTTCATCTTGTCTTAACTTTCCTTATCTGTTCTTAGTTGTGCCGGAGTGAGAGGCACCAAGAATACAAACTAGATCTGATATGGGGTAATGAGAAGAAGATGCATCCTGTCCAGCACAGTGGCCTCTAAAACACCAGTGCTGAGGAGATGGGTGAAGAAATTGCAGCAAAAAAAACCATTGCTTTCTGCCTAACAGTCTTGCTTCCACATGAGATTTCAAGTAGGGCTCTGAAACAGCCTAATGACAGAAACAAAGGAAAACGTTCAATTTCAAATATATAATGTGTGCTGAAACCACTAATAAAGCCAAAGCAATTTGGAACTCATCCCTTCATTATTAACTTGCAGTTTGCTGCTTCTCTTTCAGATGATGCTTGAAAGATTGTTTACATTCCAAGCTAAAACCACAGTAAAAGTTATTTTGTTTATTTCTACAAACTTTGTGTTTGTCTTTATCTCATTCCTTTTTTTCATTTGCTATTTTAGGCTGTCACAGTACAGGTAGTTACAAGTTATACAGTCACTGGAACCTGTTGGACCTGAAAAGAAAAACAGATTTTGAAAATATTAACTACAAACCAGTGCACTGAAGGACCAGTAGACCAATCTGGTGTCATAGCAGCCCTCATTTAGGTTCAGTTCATCCAGTCTCACTCCCTGGAAGTGCTAGTACAGGTCATCTCTGGGTAGGACATACTCACTGTAACGGTGGGGGCAATGGAAATGGTCTCTTTCAGAATGTGCAGAATGAGGAGGTTGGTGAGAACATATTATGGTCCAGAGTTAAGCAACAGTAATATAAAAAAGGAATCATAATTTCAGAAGTGTTAAACCTCAAGGAAGGGCTGGGAAGGAAAGCAAGGGCTGAGGAACCAGGCTTAACTTTTCTGTAGCATGTCCTATAAGTATTCCTGCAATGTACATATCCACACACCATTCAAAGACACTTCCAATAAGCAAAAAGGCAAAATAAAGAAAAAAATGCAATGGGATAAGAAGCACTTTAATTTGGTTACTCAGTAGTACAATTCAAAAGGAAAATTTTATAACTTTTAAGCTGATATAAATTTGCATAAAATAAGAAATTAAATAAAGATGATAATAGTATATAATTTTAGAATGTCATTTCTAACCATTTGCTTTTAGAGTGTCAGGGATGTATGTGGTGTTCCAGAAAGTTTAAAAGAATAAAGTGACCACCTATTATATGAGGTAAATTTGTAAGATGCCATTTTTTAACTAACAAATTAGTTTGCAAAATGTAAATTTGACAAATAGACCATTGTAAGGCTCTTACAATGAATTGGAAAAATCAGGCACATAAAAGATACTTTTTATTTGTAACTGAAAAAATAGCATCTGCCCAATTAGCCTCAGGAACAAATTTGTTTGGAAAGAATAAAGCAGTTCAGGATGCAAAAAACAAACTCTGTAGCTTTGTGAATCGTAAAGCATCTCAGCAAACTGGTGTTTTCTGTACATATGTTAGGAGTTAATTTTCCCTTCACTTTACAGAAACCACTCTTCTAATCATTTATAGTCTCCACTACCCCAGAAATTCCAGTTAAAGATTAGTGATAAGTGATTAAAGATTAGATTTCTGTGCTGGGTGTTGTACACAAAACAGAAAGACTATGTCTACTTCTGGTTTGTAAGAAGAATCTCAAGGATACTGACAAGGTAAGAAAAGAAGCCATTAAACAATAGCGTTCAACAGGGTAAACTGTAGGGCAGAGCACTCTGAAGCTTTATCGTCATGAAGAGTTTCTGCAAACCTCTCAGCTGTGGTAAGTTCTGCACAGGGTTGAGAGAAGGGTAATGTGGTACCCATATGAGCTTCTCTAAAGCATGAAGGACACTGTGGAAAAAAGCAGAAAGGCATGGTCTGAAAATCAAAGAAATGGGTGATTCTATAGTTACACAGACATGGAAGTCAGCCTCTCAAGATCTCAAGCTGGAAGAAGAAGTAAGGCTCAAGGTGAACAAGGGTCATAAACAACCTTGAAAACAAAAGCAAATAACATATTTGATGTAATAAAGAAGCAGGAACTATAGGAAGTTGGGAGAGGGGTCATGTATTCACAGTAATGCATCAGCAAAAATATCTATGCAACAGCATTCTGGAAGAATCAGTAAAACAACGTGTAAACAATGAATAATAATAATAATAATAAAAAGATCTTTTTGTCATTTAAATACAAGATAAGTAGAATCTTTGGTAAAGTTTCTGGTGGTGGAAAGGCTGGGACTGTCTGCTAGATTAATTATGTGGAAAAAGTCTGTAAGAATTGGATACAACCTGGACATGTGGGGCTAGAGATGCTGTATAGCTTGCAGGCCTAAAGAAAGCCAGCATACTGGACAAAGGATCCAATGGATAAGCTGGATTGCAGAGGAAGATTAGGAAATACAGGGACTTTTCATCATCAGTTGTCCTTCAAGTTACATAAAAATGTGTGGCTTCTGTACCAATGAATTTGAGTCCAACTGCATGAAGATCTTTTCAGGTCACCTGAGTTGCTTGTACAGTAAAGGATTATTTGGCTTGAGTAAAGTTAGTAGAATCTGGTTTATGAAAAAAAGAATATTTGGACCATAAAAAATTATTTACAAATAAAATACCACTTAATTTCTAAGATGAAAGCCCAAAAGGCCATCTGAAACAAATTCAATCTCTTTCATATTTCAGATCATTTTTATTCCCTAGCAATAGTACCAAAACAGTACTGTTGGTGAAATCTTACAATGGAGGTTGAAACACTGAACCTAGTAACTGTAATTGTTGTATGGTCTGAGGTCACATAATATAGTCCGTCCAAGTACTTCATGGATGAAATGATGTAAGAGAAGAAAGTTCAGTTATACCCTTACCAGATGTTTGAACAGACTTTCCTTACTGAAAAGCAAATTATAAACAGACCGTTTATATTCTCAAGACTGGCAAACAATGTAGCTTAAAATCCAACAAATCATTCTTCTCATATGTACTTTAATTCTTCTGATGAATATATGGTTGGATTCCCAGTCTGTTAAATTAAATACCTGAGGACCCATAAACTCTCCTTTTTAGGATGAGGAACAGGATAACCATGCATACAAGTGTATTTATATGTATACGTTTATATATATATACTTATGTATTTATACACATGCATATACATATAAGAGAAGGATATAGACATATAGATACAAAATATTTGTTATATAGATATAGCCTGTGTATAAATGGATATATGCAGTGAGCATATTAATAGAACATTCTAAAATCACATATTTTGTATTAAACAGTTTAAATCTGAAGTTTACATCTATATCTCTTCAAGGAAAACACACTTTCACTATTTACTTCATTAAGATTAAGGATTTGACCCTAAATTTACACAACATTAAAAGATGTCAAGAAAATGAGGTTTATCTATAACCAGTAATGTTGAACATAACAAGTCACTTTTGAACAGGTCTAAAGTTATATTTTATCCTACAAGATATTACTTAAAACTGTAATCATAACCAGCCCCTGAAGATAGAGGGAAAAAGCACTGAGAGAGGTGAAGAGTCACTCTACACACTCACAGAAAATAGCCATAGTCTTATCTGGTATATGTGATTAAAGAGTAGAATGTGTTTAATTTAAACTGAAGTTGTTAATAGTTCATATTAAGTTCTTTTTGTATTTCAATATTAAGGCAGTAAGCATAATAAAAATGGATTAAAGACATGACTATAATGATTGCAAGGTTATGGCTGCGCTCAGTCAATATACAGTGGGTGTATGCACAGTACACATGAGAACAGAATGAGTCAGAACTGTCTAGCTCAACAGTTAGAAATAACTCAGCACAATAGATTTCTTTTTCACTTGTCATTATTCAGAGGAAGAACTTTGCCAAGTTTTCAGGCTGAGAATCTGACCAGAAACAAAACAAAAGAAAGAAACTACTGTGTCCTTGATTGCTACTCCATGGCCTCAGTTCCACATACTTGACCGTGTTAGTCAAAGTCCATCTGTGCCTCTAAAGCATTTGCAGGCCTGATTTTCCTTCCTTCACCGTATGCAGCCAGCTGCCCCCGTGCAGTTTGCTGCCAACCTGCTGCTGTGAATCCTTTCCTCCTGTCATGTGCTGATCTGCAAGGGCAGACATCCTTGCTGGGGCTGCAGGTGCGGCCTGCCTCTGTCACTTCAGCCACTGCGGTGAGTGGATACCATGAGAACATTTCCCTTGGGAAGCAGAATCTGCAGCAAGCTCTTCTGTAACAGTTCAGTTACATACCAGCACAACTTGACCTGATTATAAGCTTTACAACCAGCTCTGCTTATCCCAGTTTTGCCGTGAAGGTGATCATGATCCTGAGAACCCTTACAAGGAGAACATTCAAAAACACTTTTGGAACCTACTCTTATAATGTCCATCTGCTTACATCTGCCTCTTTTTAAGTGAAGATTTCCACCACCTTCACAAGGCATTTGCTAGTAAAGATGGAGCAATCATGACAGGAAGACTAACAGGGGTATACAGGGTGACATGTTTGCTTTCACTCAACAGTGGCAAGACAACCTCTGAATTTTAGAGTCTGTCAATCACCAAGGCCTGTGGAAGAAACTATGATGTTACATTTTTTAATCTCTAAATTGCCAGGATCCTCATGAATGTTGGACGGTAGAAACAAAACCTGTGTAGATGGCCTTTGTGGTACCATGAGGATCCTGAGCAAACTGGAGCAAGTGTCCTTCTGCCTCTGGACTCTGCAACTCTTTTGGACTCAACACATGTCAGGCTCTACCAAAGAAAAAGCAGATTTCATTTTTCAAAGTAGCCCAAGCTTTTAAGTATCAAAGCCCTGTCAACTGGGTGCTAACCTCACACAGCTGACTTTAAAATTATTATTTCTACTCTCCACTCATATAAAATATCTTTGAGAATACCAGAGAGAAGAAATAAAAAGCAAATATTTTCTTTTCTGGATTTTTGGTATTATTTATAAACAACTGGTCTGCTAAGAGCCTTGCACTCCAGTATTTGTTACAGGCTCCTTGTTATAAGAATGAAGTGAAGAGAGTGAAGTGTCAGAAGGCTGAGTAGATCAGATATAATTCTCCCTCTCCATCAGCAGCTCCTATTCTGTACTTAACCTCCATAATTTACCATTAAGAACTTGTCATAGTTAAAAGCACAAATTCAGACTTCTTAATGCTATCTACAAAATCTCACAATTTCTATTGAATAAAGTAGGCCAAGGAATCTGACAATGTTTATTAAAAATTTTAAAAATGAAAAAAAAAAAAAAACTCAAAAGCCACTGTTTCCTTTAAGTGACAAGCAAGTAGTTTTCACTCAACTAACCAAAATTTGCAGAAATAATCTTTACAGCCAGCTCTGTGATATATTTATTTATTTATTTCTTCTTTAACATTTTAACATTAAAGTCATTTTATAAATGTACAATTTACAGACAAATATTTTACTTTAACTTGAGAGTTTCTAGACTGGAATAGCTGTCTACCAAACACTACCTGTGTATTCTACTACCACATTTCAAATGCTAATAAGCACACCCAATTACCATAAAATACATCAGGGTAAGAAAACAGTTTTAGCATTTAATAAACAATTCTATGACTTTATTTATTATCTCATCACTTCTACTGTTTCGTTGATGTGCTTTATTATATCAGAGAAATATACGACAAATGAACAATAATGTTTAAACATAAATCATACATATCCTCAGACTAGTAATCACTTAAATATAAAGGAAAACATAAATTAAATATTCATTTTTTAAAATTAAAATAGCAAAAATTTCAGCAACTGAACTTTTGCCTGAAATCTGCACAAGAGTAACAGAACAAATATAAAAATGAGCAGCCTATCATCTGTCCCTTCTCACCTGTGAACTGACAAATTTCCTACAACAACAGCAAAGGAAGAAAAGATTAGAAGGTTGGTACAGAAATATAAACATTTGTTTCTTACTATCTCTTTCTAAATGCAGCTTCATAAATACGTGATTTTTTTTTTTTTTTTTTGAAAACTTAGTAATATTAACCAGCAACGTTCCCTAAGAAACTTACATCAAGGTAACTAGAAACTAGCAAAGCCCATGCCATATCCCCTCCCATTCCCAAATCCTGTGTGTCTTTTAGATTATAATAGTCTGTTTCAGACAACATCTAACACTGTAACGTCAAGAGGCAAGGAACTTTTACAGTCACCTAAGACCTAGTTGCAAACTTCTCTTAGCTGCAAACAATGGAGCCTTTATACTATCAATGCACTTCTGACTTAATAATTGAAATTGAATTGTCATTCCTAATTATTCCAATTATATGCATTTTCTTTTCCTAAAATGTTTGCAAACAATTTATACTTTTCTCAAATATTATTTATTTTAAGTTACCCAGCAAATGATGTCTTCAAATTGTCCCTTGGCCACAGACTGTAGAACTTAAAAATATTTTATACTCAAATCCAAACAGAGCCTGGCAGCTTTAATGAAGGTGCATGCATGCAGCCCATGCATTATCTTGTTTTTAGGATGCAGGACAAACATTTCAAATTCAGTCTCAACCAATGCTTTAAAAAACAACTACAATTCACTTTTTAAAAAACTTTTGAGATAAAAATCTCATCACTTAGAATATTTGCAAAATGCCTGTACAGCAAGACAGATGCACAATGAAGATAAATTTTGGTGTTTTTTTTTTTTTTTTCTGAACAAATATTCACAGTGAATGTCCTCAGACATTTTTCTAGACATGCTAGTAAAAGTGGGATTTGTTGTCTTGTTTGCTTTAATTTCTGCCCATCTCCCTCCAAAGGGATTCTTGTTAAGCCAAAAAAAAAAAAAAAGAGTAAATTAACTTTCCTCTTACACTTCCTGTATGCTGACATACAGTTTTCCATTCCTTCTACTCCCCTGTCAAGTGCAACATATTCTTGGCAATCCAACATGCAAGTTTTTATAAAAAATCCACAGACAACGCCTGTAATTTAGCAGGCCTGAGAGTCTCTCTGCCTGTCACTCAGTAGAGGGCATTATCTTTCACACCTAATAGGAATTGGCAGCGCATTCTTGCATCACTTTTTTTCAAAATCTGCTCACACAGCTTGTCTCCTTCTGATGTTAACAGTACTTCTTGAGTGTGCACAGGAGAAAGGTAATGGTTACGTCAGCATATATTGTTCAGTTAAAACGAACTGGTGTTACCACTGTAAATGCGGCTTTCACATACTTGTG
Organism: Anseranas semipalmata; assembly: GCA_013399115.1. Lineage (NCBI taxonomy): Eukaryota > Metazoa > Chordata > Aves > Anseriformes > Anseranatidae > Anseranas > Anseranas semipalmata. The sequence goes on from VXAA01006018.1 coordinate 12,548, forward strand.
CTTATCACATCTAGACACTACCATAACTTAACTTTCACTCTTTGGCCATGACATAGAAAATATGTCTTCCTGAAGCCTTAGTTAGACCTGGTGAAAGGTACTTTCTTTTTGTCAGTTTTGTGTGCTCATTTCTATTTTTCCAAATAATTTCCTGTTTCTCAGCCACTTCTTCAGACTCTTCTGGTTTTGTCAATTAGAGGGGAGAAAAATGAAACCTTACCAAGTGTTGGCCTTTCTTATTGCTCTGAAACTGAATGGAAAATAAAGATGATGATATAGGTGACACTCACATACTTGACGTATACATTCTGCTTCTTTTCCATTATCCTACTGATTCCAATGGTGGTTTTCTCCAAATCTTCCTCAGGACAAGGTCACCTTTGCTGTTCATGCCATTAAGATTCAGACTAACAACATAAGTTCCACGAAGCAGGATTCTTCATCAATCTTTTTTCTCCTTCCCTACTGTGAGGCACAGTTTTTCCTTACCAAAATAAATAAATAAATAAATAAAAATTGTCAAAGAGACTATTTTCTGTGATTTTCAAAAACAACTATAAATGATACCATCTTTTCTGAAAGACAGTGCAACACTTGGCCTTAATATTGATTGTCTGAAGACAAGTGAAGATGTCCCTGTCTATGTCAGGGTTATTGGACTAGATGATCTTTAAAGGTCTTTTTGACTCACACCATACAATGATTCTACACTTCGATTAGTTGTGTTGCTGCACTTCAAGAAAACACCTACCAGTGAACTCAGATGAAATGGATGCTGACTTTTTTTCAGCAGATTGTATATGGGTGCGACCCAGAGTTTGGTGTTGACACAGATCGGTTGAAATAGTCACAGTAATTTACACAGGCTAAGAATGTAAGCAACTTTGTTCTTAAAAACTGGCTATCACTGACAAATGCTCAGCTTTTGCTAGATGCTAGAACCCATTTCTGGTCACTTAAGCAATAATAATATGTTCTTATTTTTCTACCCTTTTTACTGCTTTTCACATAGGAGAACACACACAGAGAAGCAGTATTTACATGACATCAACATAAATCTAAGGAGAATTTATTTTGTGGAATCTTTACCATCAGTGATGTTGGAACCAGAAAACAGCAGCTTCACTTACGAATTCCAAGTTGAATATGCAGGACTGGCAAATGGAATAAACTTTTTAATATCTTAAGCCAAACATATTTGATCCAGGAACATAGAAAACATGACAGCCATTGAACTTCAAATATCTTTTTTGCAAAAACACATTTCATAGTGGGATCATTCTTTAATGCTGTTAATGTTTGCTTTTTCCATTTAGGATATCTTGCAGCAACAGTAAACAGCTGTAATTCACTTTAATGGCAATAAAAACAAGCATTTCATTGACCTGCCTGAATGTTTTGGGGGGTTATCTACACAGGAAAGTTAGAGTGCCGGGTTGGGAATTTACTGCACAGTAGCTGGTCTACACAGCTGTTCTCCTCTACAGTGAACATCCTAGCTGCATGTTAAGTAGGAATTTGTGTGTGTGTGTGTAAGGTGTTTTGTTCCCCTTTAGATGCTGAGCTATCCAACTCACAGTCAATGTTCCCTGAAAAATGCTGACTGTTCTTTGAGTTGGTCAACAGCAAAACTATATATTAAATCATTAAGATTCTGAATATTATTTTCCCCCTACCAGTTTTATTTTTTGGCTTACAGCAATACCAGGCATGTTCTATGGTATGTGATAGCTATATGGAAATCAGGAAAATCTTCATCAGCATTTTTGCAAAGGACCTGTTGGAAGGGGGCAGGAATTGTCCATTGCTCATGCACAGTCAGTGCCTCAAGGGCTATACTTGCATCAAATCAACTGCAGGTTCAAAAATGCTTCAAACATACTCATGTTTTGACTTCACCAGTACAGATCAGTTCTACACTTGCAAACAGGTCTTTGAAGGGAGTCTGACTTCTGAAAGTAAACGCGTAATTATTCTGCTGATTCTAATTCAGGCGTGTTGATTTTACTGAAGGATTTTATTGTTTGAAGAATGTCATTGTTATTTCTGTAGGTGCTCTGCTCTGATTATGGCAATTTTTCTTGTAAAAGCAAATTAAGGTCTTTGAAACCATGTACAAGTAAAATTAAGTTGATAACACGCAACAATTTAAGTCATGAATGTATTTGGAATCATCTTCTACCAATTAGTTAAAGACAATACACTTTTGTTTTGCAATTGTGAAGCTAAATCAATTAGAAAGAGAAGAGATGAGCTCTCAGAAAATCCCTGTGCACTTTGATGCACACACACAAAAAAGCATAGAAACACTGAAGTAGCACAATTTCTTTCATTGGCCCTTGTGAATATGTAAGTACCTGTTGCACAGATACATTGTCTTCTTGACCCAGATGTCTAAAATCTGGTAAAAACAAATATATCCCAACATACATGACACCGTGCTATAGACAGGAAGGAGGAAGAGGAGGAGGAGAGCACAAGAAGAAAGGAGGGAGGAATCCTACTTAAAGTATGTTATGAATGTCCCAGAAATAAAAGGTAATGTTTGATCGTGAACTAACAAGTGGTGGTGTTCACCTGATATGAATATAGCACAGCTTCTGTAAAATTATATGTATGTCTCTACAGGGCAACTGAGGAGCTGAAAATGTGTTTGTCTGTTGGGTAGCTACTTTTACTGCCACACAAAATCACAGGATTAACAGATAAATTGCAGTTAAATTTACTCTGAAGTCCTCCTAGGAACACGGTCTCACCTGTTTTACCCATCTATCCTTCTGCCAGTCTCTTACTTCTACTCTGCCTTAAGCTTTTGAACCACAGTCACTGATACACAGCCCTTTCCTACTTCTTTTTCTGCATCCGTAAAACAGCTCTACTGTTTCATATCAATCCTTAGGACAAAGCACACCATAACATATTTGATCACTGGACTCTAAGACTCCTAAATGATAGCATATGGATGGCTGAGCTCTTTATTTTGGATGCTGTCATTGCTCAAGTTTGCCATACCTGCTCTTTGTTCAGCTACCGTCTAGGGAAAAAAAAAAAAAAAAAAAAAAAAAAAAAAGCGGTTGTCCATTTTATTTGGATAACTTTTAAGTAGGATCTGCAATATCCATTCTTTGGTGTCATGTAAACAGTGAAGAAATTTCAGGCTGGTAATTCAATGGCATAGACAGTTAATTGGACATCTAAAGCCTATTACTAAAATTCAGATTATCATCCTTAATGACAGCAGCCATGGTGACAATACAAATCCAGGAAGCTGGTCCTGCTCTTTTTGAGGAGTTGGCAAAGTCTTTGGTGTACATTCATTCCTAACCCAATTCCAGCAGAGTCCATAGAAGTACACCTGGGTGAATCTGGGCCTTTTTGGTAATTTTATGCTGGTCACAATAGTGAAAGGTGAACATTAGCCTGAGGAGGCTACATATCACTTGAAGGGTGTACATCCCACTTCTAAATCTATATTCAAAAATATAGGCAATCCAATCCAATGATCCAATTGCATCACACTACTTTAGGGAGTAGTATTTTATTGGTGGTACATGAAGTACGAGCTTTTCTTTTGCTGAAATACATAATTTCTTTGGCTTTTTCTTCTCTTAGTTCAATATGCACATTTAAGTGTATGTAATGGTTTATAAGAATGGGCAAGCTTTGTGAACTTAAGAAAACTACAAAAATGGATTACAACACCTGTCTGTTTCTAACACAGGTAGTCAGCAGCCCTTTGTAGCTAAAGTAAGATCTGTGGTGACATAAAAGAAATGTCAGTAGACTGACTTCCAGGATCTTCCCAGAGGCATCTAGCCATGGACAGCAGCATTTAGCTATAAAGAAATCTTGCATGTATTCTGATCCTCCTTTCATCTGCATATGGGACGATCTGCACTTCTCAGGTATGCTCAGCACCTAGCAAGTTTGGGAAATAAATCCTAGTTTAACTTCACTCACATCAAGAAAATCATGTCAGTAAAAAATTGAAGAAGCAAAGAAGAATCAGCATTACCAGGAATCATACGCAATTATAACTAAAGAAAACACTTATCCTGTAATATAAATTTATAATGAACTGACCAAGGAGGTCCACCTTGCCCTGTTCTGTGTGCTGGGTGCAGGTTTAGGGAGTTGCTGTGTAGGCCATATTCAGAGTCAAATGATATAAACCTCTTAGTTTTGTTTGCAGTATCTTATAGAATGGTGTCTGGGAACATAACTGTGCTCTACGGATGTGGGGCAGGTTGGACTTGTTCTGTAGCTCAGCAGCTGAATCACTCTGGATGTGATGAAAAACTACATGGAGAACTGAGAACATGTTATAAGGAATTATAATGAGGAATTTTTCCTTAGACACATATTGAAACATATGTTTAGGATAAAACTGGAATTATCCATATGTCCATGCATCACTTATGATTCACCAATCAAGTAATTTTTCCAAACCGAATTACAATCATAGAGGGTGTCAAATAATGAACAATAAAATAAAATAAATAAATAAAAATAATAACAGCAGTAGCCTTGTCCCACAAAGTTTCACTTATGCAAGTGAACTCAAATCTTGTTTGTGGACTGTAATCTAATGATCTATTGCAGCCGGTAGAGTAGGGAGAAAGTTCCACTTTATATTTTGTTAAATGTCATAGTAACATCTTCCTACAAAGTATCTTCCTGCCAAAACAAGATAGTCATGTGTTGGTGCATTTTGTTCTGTGCTGCCTCTGTTGTATTTCATGATTACTCTACAATATCAATAACTTGCTTTCAGAGGAAAGGGAGATTACTGAGGAAATACTGCAAGAATTAGAAAGGACCTTCAGGTGCAAACTGTTGCAGTAATCAGTAATTTTCTTAAAAAGAGGCAAATTCAGTACATTGTTAAAAATATGCCAATTGATTTACTTGGAGATGACCTCTTATTTTCAGATGCTGCACTTTCCATAGTTTAAGAAACAGTTTTCTTTGACACAAACTCCCCTTGCAAATTTTTCTCCTCTGAAATAAATTCTATTTTGTATATAATGATTTCATGGATACTGTCTGTAATGTTTTCATTCACTGTATATTTTACAGTTCTTGACTAAATTGAAATGATATTGTGCAAATTTAATTTTATCTGCATAAGTATCACCATCATGTTTCAATTTAAATGGAACTGATTTGCAAGTCAAACAATAGAGCATTTCCCAGCACATAGATAAGACTGTGCTCTCTGAAAGTATGTTTGCAAATGTGTCTCATAATCTTGGATTCAAGTTTTAGAAACCTGCAGTCAAACCTCCTACCTACATCTGTGAACAAACACATAAGCAACTGGAGGTCTGCTTAAACCTAGCAGATGGACGGTCCTTGCATGAACAGATTGCCGGAGAGGCAGAGTGTGGGATGCAGCGCCACCCCTTTTGAACTGCAAACTTGAGCAGCCTGAGGAAAAGTGGCACAAATTTAGGCTCCACATCTTGCTGTTTTCTAGATGAAGGCAAATTCTCTCCCCCACTCCAGCTCTACAAAGTCATTTTACTCTAGTGGATTGATTTGGACTCACTTCCATTATGGGCAAATTACTCCCTAATATTTCCTGATCTGCAGGACATGCTGATATGCTCACACTTTGTGAAAGATAAAAATATGCTTAGGGCTTGTATCTGTGGAGGAGAGACAGAGTTCTTGGATTTGATTTCTTTACAGTTGATCATTTTCTTTTGCTTGGGGATGTAGAGACACTATTGCATTTCAGTCTGATCTGACTGTACTTCTCACTTTTCGTAAAGGGCGCTGTAAGCCCAGTATAGAGGTTTTTATGAACAAACTGCAGCACTGTCTGAACTAATTTCAGGCAGAGAAGTAGGTAGCAATGACATTCCTTCCTTGCTTATGTTTATGGGGTGCTTCCTTGAATCCCTCCACAGCTCCTCAAGCACCTTCATATAAAATTCTACATTCTTCTGAAAATCTCTCCATCATGTCTTTTTGGGTCATGGATCATCCAAATTCATACTGCCTCTATCCTGCCCATGGATGCTGTACATTGTGTTTCAGCTTCTCACAAAATCACTACAAAACCTCTTCACATGGGTGCATAATTCATCGTCTCACCTGCCTGAACTTAACCTTGAAGACCCAGATAAATTCATACCAAAGGGACAATCATATCAAGCAGGACCACTAGGAATGCAGTCTTTTCCTATACATCTAAATATGTCATACTCGATGTGTTGTAAACCAGTACACCCTTGTTTCTAAGGCATTATTATGTTATAATGGGTTTTTAAGGAGCCCACTTTCATTTCATGTAAAATTTAATCTAAGGCAAAAAAAACTTTTTTAAATATTGTTCCATTCTTTATAGTGAATAGATGAATAATTGAACTGACAAAAGCTGTTCAGTTTTCAGTTCTTATTCTGCTTTTTGAATATTGAAATCCTGTTGACTTATTCTGCCAGTGGTATCAAGGACAAAGAAGGAAAAATGTGATCTAATAATTCATCAGTTCATTCAGGACCATTATTAATACCCCTATTTGGGTATCTATAATGAAAACAAAGGCTGCATATTTTTGTCTCATGCTGGTGAAAGATGGATATAAAACTCTACTACATGAAATTGTTAGCATTTTTATGCCTTTGTTGCATAATGTAATTATGTAACTGTTTGATGAAGAGTAAAAGCAAAGGAAGAATAATTCCCATAGTGTATGTTCATTTGTTTAAAAAAAAAATAACAATTATTAGGATATATTATGATTCATTTTTTTTCCTGTCTTCTTTATTACTATGAAAAAAATGTGGCACCAAAATTTCTTTGTGCCTTGCAAGCATTTATTGAATAAAAGCAAATACTTAGATCCACGTTGTATCATATTTTCAATATTTAAATATGCACACTTGTAAGTCCTCCCTGATCTATAACAATTGCTATCCTTTTTTTTTTTTTNNNNTATCCTTTTTTTTTTTTTTTTTTTACTTCTAGCAGAAGTTTAGTAATAGATAGAGCTAGAAAGTCAAAGGAGATAAAAATGTAGACTCAGTGCCAAGTTAAATGGAAACATTAGTCTTTTGGTCTGTTGTGGCATTTCAAGTTTTCTTACGGAAATGTTCACACTGTATTTATATTGCTTGATTCCTCCTATACCTAAAGTTGTACCTATGCAGAGAAAACTTCTACAGATGAGTTTCACAGAAAATTCACAGAAAAAGCTGAGTGAAAAAAAAAATAAGAAAAAAGAGGATGCCAAAAGACAGTAAAATCTTTAAAGGAAATCCTGCATCCTTTAATAGTGTAGCAAAGAGCAAGGCAGAAGTTGAACACAAGGAATATTACTATTTTCTAATTTGTTCCTGACACAAACCAAAACTCACAACAATAGTTGTGAGTGAATAGCAGCACCTGCACGTGATTTTAATACTTATGAAATGTGCCAGGTCATCAGTCTGGCAGAGTGAAGTCTCTTTACTATTCATTGATCCAGTTCAGAACTGGCAGAGAGCAGTTCTCTGCCACCATGGACCAACATTTCTCTTTTCTCACCTGGCAGAAACATTTCCATGAGTGGGTTATTTTTGGATTGTTAACTCCCAAGGACAAGGAGTATGTATTTGTTTTTGCAGTGTTAAGCACAATGCAGAGATTCAAAGTATATGTAGCAATAATAATAGAAATAATAATTAATGATATGATAAAGTGACGTTTATTCTTCCTGCTGTCCTAGTTAAGAATGCCAAAAAGTTGGTTGTTATTTATGGTTAATCATCTATAACTGTTTCAATTGCAGGTATGTGGGACATTTCGTTCAGAAGAGAGGGGCAATGGGCACAAACTGGAACACAGGAGATTCCTTCTAAACATCAGGAAGCACTTCTTGTGCAGGTGATGAAGCATTGGCACAGGTTGCCCTGACAGCTTGCAGAACCTTCCTCCTCGGAGATCTTCAAAAGATGAATGTGGTCCTGGACAGGTGTCCCAGCTTGAGCAGAGGATTGGACCAGATGACCTCCAGAGGTCCCTTCTAACCTCAACCATTCTGTGATTCTGTGATTCTGTGATTTTGTGAGGGAGTTGGTTTGTCTCCCTAAGGTGAGAAGGAAACACTCATATTTTTACGAACCATTGATATAAAATAGACCATATATTTTCCCCTAGCAATTTCTAAGGTGAAAAGAACTGTTCTTTCCTTGTTTGTAAATGAACATTATCAAGCCAAATAACTCATGAGTGAGCTTTAATCTATTTTTTAGAAGAAATCCATTCTTAACCCCAAAATTCCTAGTGTTGAAGAATACATTGCGTGCTCTGACATACTGTTCTAAAGGGTTAACTATCCTCAATATTTAATATAGTGTCTTATTTCCAATTGATTTTTTTCTGCTCTCAGCACATTTGTCTCCTCAGAATTTTAATCAAAACAACCCCCAAGTCACTCTGCATATGCAGGTCTGATATTAATAGCACTATAAACATCTTGGTTGTCAGCTTTGTAAAGTGAAATGATGGGGGGGGGGGGAACAATCTTATAGCTGAAATGTTACATTTTTGCCAGTTTTAGAAAATGAGAGAAGATGATAGGTTTTGTCTTGTGGTTTTGAAAGAGTTCAGTCTCAGTGAAACAGCTCAGAATGATCTTTTTAGTCGCTGTGAGAATATGGCCTTCTAAGAAATAGTTTATTAATACGTTTAGGATTTTGAGAGGTTCCCTGCTGTGTCATTAGACTCAGTAAAGGCACTGTATACATATTTCTGTAGTAGTATGGAGTTTCACCTTCCTTAATTTCTGCTTTGACTCCACTGAAGTCAAAATAAGGTTGTTTTACTGGGTAAATAAATTCTGGTAAAATACTATAGGATTCCTCTTCATATGAGAGGAATTCTTTGCATGTAGTCCTAATTTACTCCTGTAAACATGAGCAGGGTGTTTAATAGAGGCTTAAGAACTTTTTCTGCATGTTTCCCACGGCTGATGTGTTAAAGTGAATGATATTCAGGCACAGTCCAGGTAATTTCATTAATATTCCTCTTAGATAAAAACAGGGACCAAAGTACAGAAAGGCAGAACAGCTTAGGCAACACTTCTGGCTCTGGCAGAAAACTTTTTGAACAGGCTGTCACGTATCCACTACATCAGAGATATGCTAGCTTAAATGCTGGTTAATTTGTATTCAGCAGCAGGGACAAAACATTCCCTGTATTCCAAGTATTCCTTGGTACTTGCTCAGCTGTCAACACAAATGAGGGCTCCAGAAGCCACCATGTCATGTGGTATAAGGATATCAGCTGGCTGATGCTAATGGGAATAGCTAAAGTCCCACTTCCTACCCAAAATATGCATGTGCCTGGTCTTCAGCATATTCATTCAGCCTGAACATTACCACGGAAAACTCAAAAAGAAAAAAAAAAAAAAAAAAAAAAAAGGAAAATCAGAGAATAGCAAAAGAAAAGATTGTGGAAAAGAGTGAGGAATGAGCTGGCTACAGGTTCGGGCCTGCTCTCAATACAGCAATGTCACTAATAAACTGCAGAGAGCATAGCGGAAGGACCCCCTACTGGGTGTCGGTGCCCAGGTGCTGGCAGCAGGGCCTGCAGGGTGGTCTCTGTGAGGAGAGGCCCCTGTGAGGAGAGGCTGCCCCCTGAGAGACACAGCCGGTTCCAGCCGGTTCCAGCTGGGTCCAACAGCCCCACCACAGGGCACTGATGAGCCCAGCAGCCAAAGTGGTGGCACCTCTAGGAAAACATTTTTAGGAAAGGGCAAAAGCCTGTACGGCAGTTATGAGTCGGGAAAAGAATGTGTGAGAAGCAGCCCTGTGAAAACCAAGGTGAGAGAACAAGGAGGGGAGGAGGTGCTCCAGGCACCAGAGCACATATTCCCCTGCAGCCCCTGGAGGAGACCATGGTGGAGCAGGTGGATATGTCCTGAAGGAACTACAGCCCATGCAGGATCCCAACTGGAGTGGTTTTATCCTGAAGGACTGCCGCCTGTGGGAGGAACCCTGTGCTGGAGCAGGGAAAAAGCATGAGGAGGAAGGAGCAGCAGAGGAGCTGCTATGGTCTGACCACAGCCTCCCATTTCTCCATACCCCTGTGCCACTGAGGACAGAGGAGAAAGAAGTATGGGAGAGAAGGAGTAAAGCTGAGCCTGGGAAAGAAAAAAGGGAGGTGTGAGGGAGGTGTTTTAATTTTTGTCTTTGTTTCTCACCATCCAAATCTATTTATTTGGCAATAAATTAAACAAACAAATTTTCCCCAACTTGCGTCTGTTTTGCCCATGACAGTAATTGGTGATGATCTCCCTGTCTTTATCTCAGCCCATGAGCTTTCCGATCTTATTTTCTCCCCCTGTCCTGTTGATGAAGGGGACTGAGGAGAGCACCTCAGTGGGCAGCTGGCAGAGATCAACCTACCCATGGATGGGGCCGGAGCACACGCCCTGTGAGGAGTGGCTGAGGGACCAGGGATTATTCAGCCTGGAGCTGCTCTCCAGCAGGGAGGTCACTGAGGAGGTGGATCCAGGCTCCTTGTAACACTGCACCACAGGAGGTAACAAGACAACAGATATAAATTGAAGCAGGTGGGATTCAGACCAGATATAACAGGACACTTTTCCCCTACAAAGGCAGCCAGGAAGAGGTTGTTCAGAGGGGCTGCATTCTTGAAAGCTTTCAAGCCCCAGCTGGGTAAAGCCCCGAGCGACCTGGTCTGAGCTCAGAGCTTACCCAGTTTTGAGCAGGAGGTTGGACTAGAGGTTAAGATTTTGTGACTAAGACTGTATTACAGCCTTACAGCAACCATTCAGTAAGTAAGAAGAGACCTCCAAACCTTCTTTCTACTCTTTTAGGTCAAGGAACATTAATAAAGGCTGTATCTTCTCTTTATGATTTTTCCAGTCTGTGAAGATGTTCCTGTTTTAGAGCTATTACCCGTGAAATCAAGGTACTAGACATTCAAGTCACTAAATTCTTACTCTGGAGCTACAATTGCTTTCCAGGTACGTATTTTTGTGATCCACCTTAAATGTAGTCCTCAGGCCTCCCACAGACGTACTCTAAAGCATCCTTTACAGTCAAAGGAATTCAAATTCTTCCATGTTCCTGAGACACGACAAGGTTCAATTGTGAATGGGATTTATTTTTTTTTTTGAACCTACTGTTGCAGCTTCTCTCAGTTAAATAACATAATCCATCTGTATCAGTGTCTGAAGCTGTGCAACAGCTGGATCTTTAAATCCACATGTTCTTTTATATGTCTTATTTCCTTGCTGTTACTCCTTTGTAACTTAGAAAAAATACTGTTAAGGAACATCATCATATGTCGTTCAGAAAGACATCAAATAAAAGGTGTTTTCCCATATCATTAAAATGGTCTTTATGCCTTTCTTTTCCTTATCTCTGAGGCTTTTTTATATTTCTTAGATAACAACCAGCCTAGTGAAAGAAGGCTCAGGCAGAAGGCTGAGAAGTGAAAGAACTACTTGATATGTGGAAATATTTTAGAACTAAATAATGTGTGCAGTTTTAAATGTAGAAAAAAAGAAGCTAGCCACTTTGCTTTCCATAATAGAGCCTTTGAAACATCCAGCTGTAATTGTAATGCTATTTTTACTTTTATATACAGTGAAATCATCACATTTTTATTTAAAAAGTTAAGAAAATACAGACCGGGTCCCCTTCAGGAAAGAAAAAATATGATTTCTATTTTCATTTGAAATTCCTGTATCCAATGTTTGATTAGGGAAAAAATGATGAACATGATTTTTCACATGACTTGGAACTCTAAAGCTGTCACTTGATCAATACTGTAGATGGGCAGAATGCTTTGGAAGCCTGTTTTATGTAGAGATTATGGTCATAAAGCAATTTGGATACATTATAATGGAAATAGATTGCCTGAATGTATAAATCCACTATGAAAAGATCAGGTTAAAATTTTAAAATCTCTTTAATAGAAATGAACCAGAGACTGAAGCTATAAGTCTTTCCTTAAGAAAACTAGTCATTGGACCAGTGAGGGAGGTACGTGTTCTACTGTAGAAAATAGAGTTACATCTCTAGATTTATTTTTCTCCTCAAATGTCAAAAAACAGCAAGAGTGGGCCACTCTACAAAGGAAAGGGAGCTTAAGATGTGACTTTTGATCTGGGCCAAGCGTAAGCCCCTAAGGAGTCTTCTCACAGCTCTTTCTCAAACAGGTCTTTCCACAGCTGCCTTATCCAGGGCTACACAGCTGCACCACATTGGAGCAGTTAAACTGCAACAAGGGTGGGAAGAGGTTATGGAGCTCGTTAGTGCACTGAGGGCCCTGACATCAGGGAAAGACTTGAGATATAATCTATGAGAGGAAAAAATAGTGGCTCAGGTTTCATTCCTGCAGCTGAGGGCTCAGGTCATAAGTAGTTGCCATCCATACCCACTGGGTTGGTACTATTGACTGGCAACCTATTGATTAATTGCAGAGAAAGTCTTGATAAACCAAAATGGTAGCCTGGCACCAAATTATAAGATGCTTTTCTAGTCTCTATAACTGTTTATAGCAACTTAGTTATAAGTTGTTTTAGCTGGCTTAGTTTAAACGTGTAATTCAGGAGGGCTTGTAGGTTACATCAGGGCACATCAGACATATTCACAGTGGCTCTTCCAGTCACGACCCCCATGGCCACCCACAGCTCCCTTCTGCTCATGGCCTCAAAAATTCTACTCTTGAAAATCATAGCAATGGAGAAGAGTATTGTGAGCAAAGGGAAATGTATCCAGCAAGATCTTACACGAGCAGAGTTAGGACATAGCTAGTGCGTGCATCTGAACCCTGGAGTAAGGAAATCCACCCCAATTCCCAGGTCACTGTTAAAGCAGGCATATTACACAGTTTTCTTTGTTTCTAAGTACCGAACTAGGTTCACTTGCCTGTTTCATTCACCTGCTGTTCCTTCTCCTCATTAGATAGCATAGATGTACAAGCACAAGCTCCATTAAACCAGTTATGTCTCTCCTGCTTGAGGATGAGTGCTGGTGCGGGGTCTGGAAACCACAACATGTGTTCAAGAGCTCTGTTCACCTGATTCTGTTGTCAAAAGCTCAGAGATAAAGTTTACTTTAGTTTCTGATGCCTTCTATGCTCTGATATATGTTGGGGCTGAGCGACTGAAGTTTTGAAACCTGCATGTCTGGACCATATGAAAAATAACAGGGCAACTTTTTATATTATTAGGTATTATAACAGCTGCAGAAATTTACAAAGAATATACAGTCAGGGAGCTCAGCAGTGGTGCTGCAGCATGCGTTGCCTGTTAAGAAATTGCAAAAGGGCACTAATAAATATCATCTTCCTGGAACTACATTGTAATGATACCATGCTATCATTTTAATTTGTTTTCCTTCTAATACAAAAAAAAAAAAAATAACAGACATTCTGGTAAATCACGTGGGAAACAGTGGTTCATGTATGAACTATCTGAGCAACATCTGTAAAGATTAGATGAGTGTGGGATAGACTGCAGACAGCAAAAAAAGCAGAATTCCAATTAAGAGTATTATGGGTTCTTATTTGGACACAACCTATTTTGTTTTAAATGGTATATTCAGATCAAGACTTTGAGATTTTCTTGTTCTTTTTAAAATAGAAATTAAGGTGAGATAGGATATTTGCCTTCTTTTAGCAACTTTCAAAATTCCTCTTAGATCAAAAGTACATTTACTTTTGCATGTTGTGTGCTTCATATGGAGACTACAGGAAAGATGGCAGATACTCAGGGGCCTTGCTTAGAGGTGAGAATTGCCCGCATTATTCTAGTAGACAAACTCTGTTCTGTAGAGAAAGGAAAAAAATCTCTGTTATTTCTTCTGATGTTGGTCATGGTGCTTTCTGGTTCTAAAGGAGCACTGTAAACACAATGTCCTTCAAGACAGGCCTAGTATAACAGAGGAAGTAAATGTGACCTGCAGCCAGCTGCGTTCTACATCTGAACTGGGATTTGGGCATCATTTTTCAGAGAGAGCTTCAGGTGGCTCCTTCAGAAGGGGTATTTCTCAGTCCAGTAAAAAGTTTAATTTTCACCTCAAGTATCTACTTTGGTAAATATGATAAACTGTCCAGGCCTGCAACAATCAATGGAATGGATGGCATCTATTTTTCACTGCTGAAATCTATATAATCCTTCTGCCTATCCTACATCATTGCCAAATTTAAGTCCTGGGAGATCACACATTTTTTGTCTTTGAGATGAAGTTGGGTTTGCTCCAATGGATTTGAGATGGATAAATTAGAGAGGATGAAACTCTGAGAAAGACTGACATTTTGTTGCTCTACTTTCAAACAGTAAGCAGTACTTCATTGTAAGGCTTCTCATGTCTAGTTGTTACGATTCCTTCAAATTGTACTTCTGCTGTGATGGATCAAATGAAGTAATCCATAAATACAGAAGCATTTTCATTCTTTTGTTTCCAGACTAAAAGTTAGAAACACATCACACACTCGAGATGTGAACACTGCCAGTAAAAAAAAAAAAAAAAAAAGGCAAT
>VXAA01006018.1:36073-60153 GCA_013399115.1 Anseranas semipalmata
TATTCTTTTAAAAAAATCTCTTTTTAATTTTTTTTTTTTTTTTTTTTTTTTTTTTTTTTTTTGATATTTGTATATGAAGTTAATTCTGGCATCTAAATGAGATGTCTAAAATTATGTGAGATGCAGTCTGAATGTCTCCCGTTCCACATGCCTTTCAAAGAGGAAAGAATGAATAGGAAGAAAAACAACAGCAGACCTGTCAATTTAGCTTGAATTCTTCAAAAAATAACCACCTCAGAACAAAAAAAAATCAAACTATTTGTAAACACCAAGAGTGAAGAATAAGTGAGAAATAGCCACTTCACTTGTCAAAACCAAATCATGTCAAGCCAATGTAATTTCTTTCAGTGACAGGATGAGGGGTCTTTAAAGTGAAAAAGAGGGAGTATATGTCATACATCTTGACTTCAGTGATGCTTTTGACAATATCTCACATTATATTCTCATAGGTGAGCTAGGGACATGGTCTAGACATGGTCTAAAAAAATTGCTAATGTAAATGCAATACTATCTGTAAAATATATTCAGGTATTAATTATCAGTGTTTCATTCTCAGATTGAAAGGATATATTAAGGTGATATCTGCTACATCCAGTACACATAGATGTTTTTGTTAAAAACTTACGCAGAATAGGTTTATTCATTTTCAGTAGACCAAGCAAAGAGGGGCTTCATCTTTTTTAGAAGAGTCTGCATTCAGATTAAATTTAAATACATAATGCCCAGTTGAACATCTGTTATCGTTCAAATCAGTAACCACTCTCAACACAGTAGTTACTATGGGAAGGTAGAATCCCCTTTTCTGGTAGGGTCTGAGATATATTACAAAAAGGAGAATAAAGTCTCTCAGTCCAGATGCAAAGAAATGGAAGGAAACCAGTTCAGCTGCTAAATTACATTTCTGTTGACAGTTGTCTTCTTTACTCTTGTTGTATGACCTTGCAGATAAGGTCAGGAAAGAAATACAGTAAGCATTGACCTAGGATAAGCTACAAAGAGCCAAACTGTAAAAATAGTTGTGTACCTTACCTATTCATAAATTATTTTTTTCAAAACCATCAATATTTAATATATATTAATGTATCTAAGTCTTAAAGGTTATGCAGATGTATGAACTCATCTCTATCAAATTTCTATCACCATTTTTACATAAGAATTACAGCTTAATTTTTTTCTTTCTTATTACCTGAAAACAATTCTGGCAGTCGACACAACCAGCTAAAAGCTAAAATAATGTAACTTTTTTTTTCCCTTCTAACTAATGAGAAAGAGTGAATCAGTGACAAACCCTTCTCAGGAGATGGGTAGTTTCAGCATACAACTATTCAACATTTTTGTTTATGTCAAGCAAATTTTTCAGATCTAAATTTCTTCTGCTTCCATTTTTGCAAAGCTGAGTGTCAACAGAAATCCAGTTCAGAATTCAAAAAAAAAAAAAAAAATCTTCACAAAGTGGAGAAAAGATTTTGTGTCTTAAATACACAAAATAGAAGAGAGTTTGAAGTTCAGTATTGGCAAGTGCAAAGGTTCTCCATTTACCCAGAAATGAAAATGAACAATGTCAGGAACAAAAAAAAAAAAGAGAGAGAGAGAGAGAATCAAGTACCTTGGCAGCAATCTGCAAGAAGGTCTGAACATAGGTGCAGGTAGATGGCAATATAACATTATGGTCTGACAAAAGGTAAATAACCTACCTGGATATATAATAAGGGAATACTGTATTCCAAACATGTAGTATCCTTCTTTTCTCCCTACAGGAGAAACACTTGGATATTGTATTCAATAAAAATACTGACAAGTATGAAGAAAGACTCCAGTGGACAACTCTGAAAATGATTAAAAGTCTAGAAAGCATGACAAAGAAGAAAGAACTGAGTTTCTTAGGACTAGAGATTACAAAAGAAGAAATGCTAAGTCTTCATATTGATGTTTTAAGAAGGAGGAAGGAGATAATCTATTCTCAAAGCTCATAGTGGGTTGGAAAGGAATTGTTTCATTTGTGACCTTTGATCTTGGGGAATAGGAAGGATAGTTAAGGATAGTTAAGGAAATGCTTACATGAGGAAATTCCAGCATCAATGTAATTGGGCATTTTTTAAAGTGGGTTAAACACGTGTGTCAGGAATACGGACAGCTGATCCTTCGGTATAGATGGTGAATGACAAGTAGATAATCTTTCAGGGTCCCTTTTTTCTCTTTTTAATGATCTTGCAGCCTGGTAAAGTCTGTCTTTTGTATTTTGGAACAACAAGAACCCAGACAAGATGCTGGGGACAGAGAACTCTCAGACGAGAGACTCTGGCTATCAATTCCTATAATGGAGTATTTGGATGTGTCAAAAGGCTTCCTGCCTTCAGAGGGACTTCCATCAGAGAGAGAGTGGCCACCAACTCACTGAGAGTCAAGCCATGCCTCTTTGAGACAGATTATATTAAAAGAGAATTTATAATCATGAAACAGCCTCGAAAAAAAACTTGAAAATGTTTGTTTTATATTTATTCAGATGTTTGTTCTGAAATAAATAAATAAATTAAAAGCCAACAATATAGGTCATTAATGGACTTCATTGAACATTACTAATACATTTATTTCCCATACAAAAGACTTGGATGCTAGAAAAATGGGGCTTGCAGAAAAAAAAAAAAATGCAGTTTTTTTGCTCTTGAATAAATGCTGTAAATGCCATAGACTTCTTGGAACTCTGTGGCTCTCCCAGAGCCACACAAGCACCAAATGCAAAAATCTGTTGTATGAGAATACAACAGTATACATTACTTTGTGAAACATTTGGCTATCTCCCAATTGTCATACTCACTGAGCACAAACTGAAATGTGTCAAAAGCATCAAGCAGTTGATTAAGAGCATGTCTACATTATTTCACTGCTCCGTATTCATCATGACAATGATAGAAGGTCATTTGTTTATCACACTAACCTCCATTAATGGTATAAAAGGTATATGTTGTCTAAGGCATTGTAGGTGACTTCTGTGAGTTACTGAAAACCATAAATTTTATTTATTAGAATGGCTAGGGTCAGCTGTTTTGTGAAATGTGGAGACTATTTAATCACTGCCTTTCTGAATGTTATATTAACATATGCTAACTCAATATTCATTATTATTGATAACCCTCTTTTTTATTTAATTCTTTTTTTTTTTAAATAAATTAAATAATATAAGTTTATTATATTTATCAATACACACTTGTGAGTGGTGGAGAAGTTCTGGACAGTATTTCCTCACATCCTGCATTTACATCTCACACTCACATTCAGCATTTACATCTATGTTTTGAGTGAGAAATTTCTGTGACATGGGAGAACTAGCCCCTAAAAGCACATCTGTATGTGTGACATGGGCACCCAAGTTCTGACAAGGATATGTTAGTCTATAAGCAATCCACTGTGGGAAGCTGATAAGGAAAGAAAAACATCCTGTTCTCAACTCAACTGATGATGTTTCTAAACAGGAAAACATATTACAATGAAAACAGGGAAACAATCTTCCTTTGGGATTCCTGTTGTCTGTAGCAGCTGCCAAAAAGCAAGTACCTTTTAAGGAAGAAGAAAAGGAATCAGGAACACAGTATAGAAGAATAAAAGCTGTTTCCAAAGGTGAATGTGAGCCGGATCACCGAGACACATTTTTCACAGGCCTTCAGTCCAACCACCTGCACCTTCATACTAGCAAAGACTGATTATCATTTGCATGATTTGAAACTATCAAGAATTGTCTTGTGCTTGCAATGGAGACAATGCCTGCTTTGAGACAAACCAAGATTTCTGTCTCCCACAGATCACACAGACTGCAGAGATCCTCAAGGGGTCTTTTTGTCCGTGGGAATACTGCAGGGTAGACAAGGAAGCAGGCTGAGGTAGCAAACAAATGCAGATGAAAGGACTTTTAGATGATTTGGGGGTTGAGTGCTGGGTCTGGATGCTAAGGACAAGGACAAAGGGTACTGGGCTTACATTATCCATGGAAGCATGAGCAAAGGGTGTTGTGACTTAGGGTGCTGGCCACAGAGCGCCCTGACTGAGGATCACTTATATGGAGGAATTATAAATTCTTTCATCTTTTCCTTTCTTCATATATAAATTCATTTCACACTCTAGTTTTCATGTTTCTTCTCTGATTATTATTTTGTATTGTTATTTTATCTTCCTCTTTTCCTCTTTCCCTCTTCTGGTAGACACTCTCACATTATCGTCTCTGACTATCCTATCTTGTGTATTCCTCTTCTGCTAAATTATCCTCTTTCTCGCTCTCCTTCCTATTTGCCCCTCAAACTCATTTTCACAGGCATAGTCATTGCATTTTAACTCCTTTTTCCTGGCAGTGTTTGCTGATGCATTTCATCTGCAGATACCTTCTACACACATCTTGCTGTAATGAAAATGATTACTACTAATTACCAATTGCTAGGTATCAGAATACAGATTTGCTATCACCCAAAGCAATGATGAAGGATATTATGCCTCTTCCATTTTAATTTTGTAAAATGCAAGGTACAAGCCCTGCTATAGAAACAAAATTTGGTTTTACAGATGATTATTTTCTCTTATTCTCTCTCTGTGTCTCTCTCTCTCTCTTTTTTTTTTTTTTAATACCATAATAAAAGAGGTAAATAGATAGGAAATATGTGACTGGACCTCCAAAATGGTAAAAAGAAATATCATTCAGGTGTTATAAAAACAACTGAATTTTGAAATTATCTGAACTCATCCCAAGGATCCAAGATAGGATCCAAGAGTCATTATTTGACCAAAATAAATATTATGAGTCACTGGGGAAAAAAAAAAAAAAAGAAGAAGAAGCACACAACAGAAGTGTTTAAATATTCAGAGAGATGAAATGAAAACAGAATGATAGATTCAAATTACTATAGCACTGCAAAAAGTTCTCTCTTGTAGGAAGATCTTTCTACAATTCGCTTACAAACATTGGTACAATTTAGCTTAGAAAACACAATTTTTCACAGAAAGTGGAGGGTAGCTTTGTCTCAGTCTTATTTATCAGTCTATGAATCCACCAAAATCTAAAAGTACAGGTAGACAGAAAGAAGCATGCAAACATGATGTGCCCTCAAATATAGCATGAGCAGATAGCTTAGTTTTCTAAGGAACTCAGATAAATGATGCTTGAATCAAAGGGTTTACAGTATTGTGTGTTCAGACTATTTTTAATATGGTTGAAAGAAATAATACTACTAGTGAGCTGCATATCACATAATCAATATTTATGTTTCAACCCATAGATTTTTATTGCAATATAGTCTTATTCTGTTCTGTGAAACCAATACTTTCTCATATACAATTATTTTAATAACTAAAACCAGTTAATCAGTTAATACCAATAAATTTTGGTAAGAGGAAATGAGTCTTAGAACTATGTGCAATGAAACGTAGTTCTGACAGACTAGCACTGGAAAGAAATTAAATATTTTTTAGCCTTTATTTTCAGCAGGTCAATCACTTTCTTTTTTGACAAATTCCGACGACCAAAATTCCATCCAAATACTTCTATTTATAATTTCCTATTAGATAACTCTTTATGTACTGCTCTTCTTAGGCTTTTTGAAATATTCTCAGATTTCTAGAATAACCTGAGTTTCTTCATATACCAGATGTTAAGAAATAAGCCAATCTATAGAGACAATATTAAAATAAGCTAAGAATAGATAAATGAATGTATTCAATATTGTTATACCAGGTGTGTACAAGAGCATAACAATCTCTTGGACCATGTGAGTACTGCTCACTTCATCCCTTGAACAGCCTCATCCATGGTTGAGTTAATCACCAGCTACATGAATCTGTATAAATAAGTAACTATGATAGGATTTAGAGATTGAGTACTGATCTTAATACCTTTGTTGACTGGTATAGACATAGGTAAACAGATAAGAATTGAGGTATGTGTAGACAGACACAAAGGCTTACTTCTAAAGAAATTGGGAAAACACCAAGTCAAGATACTGAGAAGAAAAGAAAAGAAGGTACAAAAACAAACAGATTAGTGAACCACTGAAAATAGAACGAGAAGAACTTGCTGAGGATGGGAAAACAAAGAACTTTTTCTGCTGATTGAAGAATTGGGAACACGGTGGAAGCTTACGGTGGACTTTGGAAATGACATAATTGTTAGTGAAAACTATATAACCTGTAAGTTGAGTCTTATTAGTTGTCACACACTGAGGTGGTGGCCCAACTCTGAGTTGTTACGAATAAAAGCAAGCCTAGTGTTACCCACTGACTCGAGAAATTCTTTAACACCAGACATGAAATTTAAGGAGAAATTATCTATTCTGCATATACCTGCGGCTACTGAAAGCTTCTGTCTCTCCTTCACTTGAAGTCTCCATGGACCATATCAGCAAAAGAATTTCAGCATACAATTCTCCCCTGAGATTTATGGCTCCTTTTTTCTTAAGCGGGAAACATCATAGTATGTTGAGGAAGATTCTTTCTCAAAAATATTTATGAAAGTGAACCATTTACATATTAAGGGTATGGTACTTCTGTTTTTAAAAACCTCTTTTAAAATCTTTTTCCTTTATAATAGATCTTTGAATATAATTGAAAATACATCAATTTAATAGAGCCTCTATCTGATTTCTTTGTTAAGCCTCTTAAATCTTAATAAAGGATGCTCACAAAAGTAATGTTTCACCTAGGAAATTTTCATGATTTATAAATCATAAATTCATAAAGATATTATTAACTCAATTTATATCTATTAAAGTACTATGTACAAAAACATGAAGACAGATGTGTGTGAAAGAATAGAACTAATTATGTTGAATGTATTTTGTTTCTACAGAATTTCTGGGTAATATTGATACTAAAGGGTTATATTAGAGGAAAATAAAATAGCAGATCTCTGTAGAAAGTCTAAACAATATAAAGTCATCCACCATAGAAGTTAATCAGCTCTAGAAACTATCAATAAAAAGGCTGCCATTAATTGTTATGGTAGTGGATTATAACATAATTTCACTTCCTACTACTGGAAGCAAAACCCATTGAAATTTAAAGTGTATTCTTTTCAAAAAGTTGTATTTTACAGTAGCGAATAATTTTCAAAATTTCAGAACTGATACCAAAATGAAAGTTAATTGGAGGAGGAAAAGCAGCTAAGAGAATTTCAGTGATACAGATCAAAATGCCCAGTTTTTATACTGAAATGGAAATCTTCTGGTTTAATAAAATTCAGCCAATATAGACTTTGGAAATCTGTATATGCAGACTTTCAATACTTATTGTATACGCAATAAAAACGGTTATTACTCTGAATGTTGAATTAGATATTGCTTAAAAAATACCCAGGGTAGGAGTAACAGAACTCCAAGAAGTTGAATCACTTCCTGCCTGTATAAGATTAACAGCTGAAATAATATGAGGAAATAAGAGCCAAAATAAACAATGCTATACATTACTTACATTACTTGGAATATATGTGTTTTTATTGAACATATAACCTACACTTCCTCTAATCTAAAGAATTTCTAATTTAATGTGCTCAGATACTAATTCCCTCTTTTCAAAGTATTTTTGACTGGAGAGTGCCAGTAACAAAATTCATATACTTTTTTGAAATCAAATTTAGATTGTAACGAATTCTTCAGAAAGCCAAAGAAAATTAGATGCATCTTGAACCTGTAAGTGTAACCAAATCAGAAAAAATAGAATTAATTAAAGCAGGAATTTATTTTAATGATATGTCTGCAAAGACTTGCTTAATCAAATGTTATGCAGAGACAGGTAATAATGATCCTGAAGCCTGAATGTGTTATAAATCTTCACCTGCTTGGAAAAAAAAATAAATGTAGAGGATCAATTGGATGAAATACAAAAGCAAGGAATTATCTTTCTCTGAATTATACTCTTTGGGCATCATAATTTGTAATACTGCCCATATCTTCCAGTAATTGAAACCCTGTGCAGAAAATAGGGTATTAAATAATGTCAACCATATATATAAGTTCCTACTCTCTGAGTCAGAGATTTCCTGCATCTTTGAGCCAAACTAGTTACAATGAACACTAGTAAATTTGAATTATTTAATGGGTCACAACCTAAGCAAGCTTTGCTGCATGACAAATGTATACCTCCCAAAATTACAAAGCAGTCATTATATTATTTCTTACATTATTGTTGTTATTATTATCATTATTATTATTAATCACTTTGATCTTGATACTATAACAAAAATCTGCAAAGCCTAATCATCCACGAACAAGCACTGCTTTACAAATTAGGGGCTTAATGGGTTATAATACCGTTTAAAATACTGTTAAAAAATACTGTTAAAATCTTTCTACTGTGATTCTATTCACAATCCATAATTCTATGGATAAAAGCAGTTATTTTAATCTTAGTACTTTTTTTTTTTTTAATTTAAGGCCACAGTTTAAAAAGCAATATACGTAAGAATGCTCTTACTTCATAGTTTGAAGTATGACAACCATAATTAAGACCCTAATCAGATGGTTTCTAATTAAGTTCCAAAAAAAAAAAAAAAAAAAAAACTAATAAAGGAGGTACTATTGGGTGGAACTCAGCCTTTACATACATAAACCCATTGCCTTCAACTGAACATCACCAGATCTGAACTTGTGCTTACAGGTCTTGTCGACATGAGATGCAAACAGATTTTGTTTCCTGAAGAAAAATCCTTAACACCTAAAAGTCATGTCCTCTCTTTTCCTTTAGATTATCTATTGATCAAGCATTGAATTAAAAAGCTATGGGGTGAATAGCAGTGAGTTAAATAGCTGCAATTTCCTTAAAGGTGAATTTTTGATGATTCATTTATGCATAGCCCAAAGAGGATATATGAATACGCACTTACCAGTTGTAAGGGATAATTTTCTTGTTCATTTCTTTTGAGGTATAGCATGTCAGATTCATTCCTATGGACCTCAGAGATCTCTAAAATTCAGCCCAACAATAAAATATCTTTATAATTCCCAAATTCTCCTTAGCAACTTCAAATTCCCAAATGGCAGCATGTCATTTTTTGTGGAAAAATGTGGTGTTATTCAAAATATTCCTGATCTACCACAGCAAAGGGCCTCACTTTCTGCTCTAGAATTATGGGTCAATATTGGGCAGACAAAAATCAAAGATGCTGAAAGAAATACTCATTCAAACCTAAAACTGAGGGATCAATTTTAATTCTGCTTTCTTATACTGGACATAAAACTCCTTCGGTTACATATTGTAGAATTGTCAGGAAATCTCAATTTAATGCAAGTGAATAGAAACAAAATATGGAACAAATGTATATGAGAGTTTAGACAGTAAATGTGAATTCTTCATTTTTAAGTTCAGATTATTAACAGTCTAGACCTTAGACATTTTATTTCCAGACAAACAGCTTTGAGAATATTCAAATGAACAAATACATGAAGAGTATATCTGTTCCCCACTCTCTCTTTTTATTCCCCAGACTAATTCCTTAAGTAGCATCTCCCCTTCACTTTAAACTAGTATTTCCCTTAAGCTAGTGTATCACAGATGTAGAAAATATCATTAATATGCACATTTCTAGAGCTATGAATTCACAATCAAATTATCCAAATTTATTTGCTAGTCTTAGTTCTTCAAATAAGCAGCTTGTTTCTGTTTTTCTGACATACCAGGACACATACCTGTCTGATATAAATTAGAAATTCTCCCTTTTCTCCATTGGATCATGTTTACTTAGGTCTGTAGAAAATATGACCCCTAATCCGAACCCTCATGAGGATGAACACAGAAGTATTTGTCTCAGGGGAGGCCCTCCTGTTTTTTAGCCATTGGGGTCGCCCGTGGCATTTGCAGCGTGCAGGCACAACATGCTCCTGAGCCAGTGCCTGCTCCTTGGTCCTGCATGTTACAGCACCAGACTGATGCTGGAGAATTTGGTGTATGCAGCAGGGAAATAAACACAGAAAGGGTTTACAAGGGTTATACATTTTTGGTGGGGATGAATATCACTAATCCCAGACTATGAACCATCCCAACTTTTCATGTCTTTCAAACTTCCCCTTGCTTGTATTTTTCATTTTTTTCTTCATACCCTCACCATTCTTCTGTCTTTAGAGCCAGACAGTCAAATTTTCTGGTGCACAGGAAATTCCAACATTTTGAAACTTGTTTTTCTTCTGTATTAGACATCACGTCATTTCATATTAGGCACTACCACTACTGGCATGTCATATTATATTAGAACATGATACATAAGCTAAAATATAATATTTATATTATTTAATTTACAGCATTATTTTATTTTGATTATGTGAGATTGTTTTATTATATATTTTTTATTTATCTTTTATATTATTTTAATACCTGTTGCCTTTTTCTTGTTATGCTCAGTGTCAAATGTGCTTCATTGCAAGAAAAATAAGACACATCGTAGTAAATATATATATATCTTATTATATTCTAATTAGAGTAAAAAGATCAGACAGACATTACTGAAATGTGACACATGCTAATCACAAATCAAGCAAGAGTTCACTGGAAGGAGTTATAATTTCATCTGTTTATTGGCTTGATCTTTGCAAAAAGAATAAACATCCTTTGGGAATGGAGATTTAGGATGATTATGTAATAGAAACAAGAACCTTTATTCAGTAAGACTCCAAATATTATTCTCTAAACCAAGACATAATCCCTGTTAAAAGAAAACAGATCCACTGCTGAGTACCCAGTAACACGAATACTTCTCATGTGAATGTACTGTTTCTGGGAGAGCGCTTAATAGAAAATGTAGGTTTTAGCCATTACAAACCTTCCTACAAAACCATCTATATGTGACCCTGAAGATGTATTCATTTGGTAACATAGGGAGGAAGCAGGGTGTATTGGCAGGACACAGAAACACCAGATGAAATGCTGAAACTGGAAGCATACCTCCTTTTTTGCTTGTCTACAAGAGGAAAAAGAGGGACAAAACTAGCCATTAATAATTCTAAACATCACAATGCTCTATAAAAACAAGAAGATGAATTAATAAAAATAAAAAGACAAATATGTGGCCAGCAGGACTAGGGAAGGGATTGTCCTCCTGTACTCAGCTCTGGTGAGGCCACACCTCGAGTCCTGTGTTCAGTTTTGGGCCCCTCACTCCAAGAAGGACATCGAGGTGCTGGAGTGTGTCCAAAGAAGGGCAACGAAGCTGGTGAAGGTTCTAGAGAACAAGTCTTCTGAGGAGTGTCTGAGGAAACTGGAGTTATTTAGCCTGGAGAAAAGGAGGCTCAGGGGAGACCTTATCGCTATCTACAACTACCTGTAAAGAGGTTGTAGAGGGATGGGGGCTGGTATCTTCTCCCAAGCAACAAGCAATAGGACAAGAGGAAATGGCCTCAAGTTGTGCCAGGGGAGATTTAGGTTGGATATGAGGAAAAATTTCTTGGCTGAAAGGGTTGTGAAGTGTTAGAATAGGCTGCCCAGGGAAGTAGTTGAGTCACCATCCCTGGAGGTATTCAAAAGACATGTAGATGTGGTGCTTAGGGACATGGTTTAGTGGTAGACTTGGCAGTACTAGTTAGTGGTTGGACATGATGATCTTGGAAGTCTTTTCCAACCTAAGTGATTCTATGATTCTGTTCTATTCTACGATTCTTTCATTCCTCCATATATCCTGTGCACAGCTCACTGTAGCTGGGTCCATTGGTAAGGTAAAATAGACTGTGAGGTTTCAAATAGAAAAGACATAGTGACAAGAGGGGAGGTTACTGAGGAAAATATGTTGATTTAACCAGAGAAGAACTGATGTGGGCAGGGCATTGACAAGTGCCATCCACAGGAGATTGAAGGTATTGCTGAGTGCACGCTTCCAGGAAGATAAGGGAGACTTAGTCTAGGAAGTCACTTATTGGCAAGATCTTCATTGCAAAGTAACTGGGAAAAAAAAAAAAAAAAAAAAAAAGGGTTTATGACAAAGGAAAACCAAGTCGTTTCCAATTACTGTATCCATCTATTCATATCCTTTTCTCCTTGGTCTGCTTACTCAGATTTGACTCTTCCAAGATGACAGAAAGGCTACAATTTCATACAGGGATAAGCAATACGACAGTTTTGAATTTCACTGCAATGTTCCAGAGGGCTATAGTTTGATGACAACTGTTTGCCAGGTGTATATTCTCTGTCACTGTGTGCCACTAGATTTTTCAACTACATGAGGAGACAGAGAAATAGAAAGGATGTTACTGGAAAGGAAGAAGCAAAAGAAAACAAAGATAAAAGTTCTTGAAGTATCTGGTACTAAAGTTTCTTGCCTTTATTCTCTTAGTTGTGATACTACAGATAAATAGTGCTCAAGTGACTAAGTATATGAGTCTGGCGTCATTTAAAATGTCTTATTGTATCTTATCTATCCTCATTGGGCTGTCAAGAGATGACACAGGAGCTATGTGCTACACTAAAAGATGGAGGCCAGGCAGGACTTCCATTGAAATCTCAAATGACACCCAATGAGCAACCAAACCAAGCCCTAGATCTCTGCTAGCTGCAGTTAGGTAATGAACACCAAGTTCACATGTAAAGATTTGTATTTAGGCAACTATATTTGAATATCAGTATAAAATCTGTTAGTGTCTGTATTACTGTCATGCTTTCATAATTTTTTTTGAGACAGATAAGAAATGTTTTATCTCAAATATTTTTCCTTAAAGAAAGAAAAAAATATCAAAACAGCTCATTTTTCTCCATTATTTCCATGATTTTTCACATTTCCAGGTGAAATTTGTTTTATGAGGTGTTCTACTTTTCCCTGGGATTCATTTATTTTTTCTTCATCCACAAGGGAAGTCATCAAGGACTGTTATCACACAAATGACCGTTATCTTGGCTAGTGTTATAAACTACTGTTCCAGAAATCCACAGAAAAATTGTAAAAATTATAATGGTAAAATACTTTACTAGAATTGTGGCATGATAACTTTTATCATGAGTGGGGCTTGGTAAATCAGGACTAGTAAATGGCAATTGTTATAGCAGTTATTGACAGGTCATACAATTTAAGATGATATGATATATAATATTTCTAAAGTTACAGCTTCTGGAATCATGCTACAGTAAGAGAAACTGTGTTATCATTTGAAAATAACTTCCCACTCATAGCCAAATGTTAAAAATGTGAGTCCAGAGACTAATAAAGTTATGAACACTGAAGATAAATAAGAAGAATTAATGTTTAGCTCTTTGAATAAAATAAAATGAAAAGAAAGATAGCGTTGAGGTTGTTAAATAATGAGATTTACACTAGACTTGGCAACACCAGACTTAAATCTAATAGCTGTTTAGTTTAATGCTCCGTCTCCGACAGTGGATCATATCAGACTTTAATTACATTATTATCTCTTTCAGGAAGGGATGTTTAGGGCTCATATACACTAAGGACAATTTTATGATAAAGGAAATCTCATATTTTGCCTGCTCATAAAGTGAATTAACAACAGAGGGCTGCATCCCCAACATGTTAGTAGAAGAAATTTTCCTCCATTGTGAAGGTGAAAATCTGATAGAAGTGTATGCCCTCCTAAACAGTACAGGGAAACATCAACTGATTACTTTTCTATCAAAAATAGAACATTTAATGGACAATTTATTGACTTTAAAGAAATATGCTGTTGTTCATGAGATTTTCCATTAACCTAAGGTCTATGCTCTGGAAAGCAGACATTTTTAGTGGAAAAACTCACTTCCAGTGAAGAAAAATGTCTGTTAAAATTAGAAAAGTTTAATAAGAAAAAAAAAAAAAAAAGTTGTTCCATTTTAGGAATTATCCAATTAAAAAAACTTTCAAACACTGATTTTTTTTTTTCCTGAGCTTCTTGTTGTTTTAGCCAACACAAATATCTCACCTTGACTGAGGTTTCTATCAAGAAAATGTACAGAGTGAGTAATAATATGCAAGAGATGTTCACACTAAGAAATGTTCCTAAACTGGTTATGTAATGAAACAAATTAAATGAAACATTACAATTCAAAGCCAGGAAACCTGTATTAAAATTTTTTGACAACATTTCCTACTTGGCATTTCAATTGCCCACCTGTCTCAGCATCCTTAGAAAGCAGTCTGCCACTGCTCACATTGAGGTTGAAGAAAGTACACAGAAATCTTGTTTAATTCTCATCTTTTATTTCTCACAAAATACAGCTACCACTTTGTAAATACATGAATATAACCCAGGAAAATGCAGGCAAAATAGCCAATCACTGAGAGTACCGTTATTTGTTGGGTAACAATGTCAGTGAGGCAGTTTGGGATGAAAAAATTACAAGGCATACATCATCCCATTACAGGAGAGGGAGACAGCACTAAGGAAGTGCATGCCTGTCAATCCTCAGGTCTCCTAGTATTGCACCATTGAGAGGACAGAGGTTCCTGCTCTGTGGGGAGGAAAGTGACATGCACTTTCAATGTCATGTATATAAAATTGATAAGGAATCCCTGTTGTGAAAATCATCAGCTCTGTGTTGTGTGGAAGGGAATGAGCAAAAGGGCACACGCCTGTGGAAGCTGACTTCCCAGGGTGGGTACCCTTCAGCACCAGGTGCGTAAACCGGATCCATAAACATCTTTCTGCATTTTCTTTCTACAAAATTCCTTTATATATTTTATTTCTTTCATAATAATACAGAAGCCTCCATTTGGGGTCAGACTGAAGGTCCATCTAGTTCATGACCCTGTCTCTGACACTCTGACTTGGAGGTTATTTTGCTCTTTCACTCTGTTCAAAACTACATCATTGTAATTTATTGTCCACGCTTCTGTTCCCATGGCTTTTCTTCAGAGTGCAGTGCTCCTTAGCCAGGGAGAAAGTTTTGATAATTCCATTATTCTGCTCAGTGAGATGTTGTTTCAGACGGAACAGATTACTGCATTTTCTAACTGACTGTCCTTGAGCTCTCCTGTCAGAGGAAGTCTCTCAATATTTCATGTGTACTAGCTCAGTGGTCTTATTTTATTTTCAGGAAATAGTATATATACTTAATGGAAGCCTGATATGCCTGATTTAAACCTACCTGAAGGATTTTTGTCAGCACTGGTATCTTTCAGCAAAGACATGAATGATGCTGTTCCTTAATCAGCCATGAGGTGGCTGTTAAGTTTTCCAGAACTAATTAAATTCAAGGCACACATGCCCATCATGCTCTAAAGACTTAATGGTGTTTCTGTCACAGTCTATGTGAAAAGTCATGCTGCTTTCAGTTAGGGCAGGATCAGCACTGAAGGGCATGAAGCTGTTCAAGTCTGTCCCATGGTGGGAAGTGAAAGGACAAGAAGTTGAAGCTAGGTGTGGGATATAGCAGGGAAGTTGAAGCTAGGTGTGGGATATAGCAGGGAAAACTGTTCCTTTTAGACCACATCTCACTATTTTATTACTGTTCTCAGTTAAAATTTGAAACGGTGTCCTAAAGAGTACCGAGATGTGTTAAATAATGTTCTATACTCTTGATTTTTTTTTTTTTTCTGGTAATAATTGTCTCTGTCATCTTTCTGTTTTGTCACATAAGTAGCTACAGTTGTACAAGTTGTAGTGTTAGAATCTTCCAAGTTCTAGCTAGTTAGGGCTTTCTTGCAAAATTGCCATAAAAATTCTCAAGAACTATTTTGACAAATACTTCCAAAACATAGTTTTTCTCCCACCATAGCCAAAAACTGTGAGACAAGTCAAAACAAAGTTACAGGAAACAAGCAAACTATTAACATCACATGCTTTATTTGTTTTCAGTTTCATGACACACTACTACTGATCTAAATAAGTTTAATACTAAGTAATAAAACAGAACTAGCTCTTATAAGACAATTAAACTGGTGTCTAAAATAAGGGCTTTCTATTGTACAACATCCATTGGATGTCATTGTATTGGATTAGTATTCTTACTGCTCAGAAATGCTGACTAAGGACATAATAAACTGCTTCAGGAGGCAAAAATAAGTGAAATATAATGCAACTGTGAACAATAAAACTGACAAATAAATTCATTCAAAGATGATCTGTAAAAGATGTAAGACTGCTCACGTACATTTTACACAATATAATGTTGCTTTCCCAGAAGTGAAAGATGTTACCTGAGTTATCAATAACACTTGTGCAATTGTTCATGTCAATGATACGAACCTTCAGTGTTAACATTTACTTTAAACAGACATTGCTCTTGCTTCTATTGTCCATCCTCATAATTCAAGTCAGATCTTGCTCAGGATGAGAGAATTCAGTGCTACACAAAAACTTTTTTACATTAGCGTTAGCAGCTTCAGAGCTACTCCAGTAATGCGTTTCACAGAAAAAGGTTTTAGGCCTTTGTATTGATAATTCACTCAAATAGAGTCAGATTTTAACATCTTCAGATGAAGTTAGAATAAGAGGTACTGGGTGTGCAATAAAATTTAAGCTCTACTTGTAATAACACTTACAGACATACATTATTTTTAAAATATGTCCTAATGAGCAAGAACAGTTTTCTACAAAGACACTATTTAAATTTCTTATCTACAAAGATCTTGAATTTGTTGGATGTAGACAATGAACATTTCTCTGGTTGCATGACATAATTATTTGTATGTAGGTAAGGCATCTTTTCCAATATCTGTGAGAAACTAGATGTTTCGGTAATTTCTCTTGTAGCGTAACATGCTAAGCATTACTATTCATCAAAGATTGAAATTATAATTTTTTCTTATAGATGTGAGATACAGATTACAGCTTCAGTTTTTCAGTGACAAGAACACATGAGCCCTATGCTCATGAAAATATTTTAACTTGTATTGGCTTATTGGCTTTCGTAGCACATACAATACCTGATGTAACTGCATTCAGAAATATTGGTTGGAGATAAGTAGCTAGTATCCACTTTGATTTTTGCAATTTGTAACATGTACTTATTTTCTTAAGGAACATGTTAAAGTTCTTGATACTCTGCTTTGTATACAACAAATAAGTTTGGCTACTACTACCATCTTTCTTTTTGTTCCACATGAAAGAACAAAGCGTTCAGCAGTACCTTATGTCTCTGAATCAGAAAGAAGAGCTCTCATAGACAATGGCTGAGGTATAAAACCAAATGTCCTTACAGAGGAAACACCAGCCTCTGAATACTCTCTGAATTCATATTCAGCACAAGAAATACAAGGAGCTAAGTCTTGTTCAGAAATGCAAGGTTTATCATTTTTCTTTTTCCCTGAAATACACACATATATAGACACACGTAAGACTCAGATACATGTACTCTTAAAAGTAAAGGCATTATTACAGAACTAGATAAAATTACTAAACATATAGGTGAGAAGCAGAATACTTCATCTGCAAACAGTAAAAAAAAAGAAAAAAGAAAAAAAATGTTTAGTTATTATTTTCGGTAAAATATGAGCATTTCCAATGAGGAAATATGCAAAAAATTAGACCTACACTTAGCTAGACATCCTTTTTATGCTTTGAATAAATTATTCATCTTCTCAAGCACAGGAATGTTGACCTGGGGAATGTTGGAGCCAGGCTCTTTTCAGTGGTGCCCAGCGACAGGACAAGAGGCAACAGGCACAAACTGAAACACAGGAAGTTCCGGCTGAATATAAGAAAACATTTCTTTACTGTGAGGGTGACAGAGCACTGGCACAGGTTGCCCAGAGGTTGCAGAGTCTCCTTCTCTGGAAATATTCAAAACCCGCCTGGATGCTCATCCTGTGCAATGTGCTTCTGGATGTGGCGCTGGACAGCCTGCTCTTGTGGTTGGCAACCCTTCCCAGAGCAGGGGGGGTGAAACTAGATGATCTTTAAGGTCCTTTTCAACCCAGGCCATTCTATGATTCTCTAGGTGACCCTGCTTGGCAGGGGGTTGGACTAGATGATCTCCAGAGGTCCCTTCCAACCTCAACCATTATGTGATTCTGTGACTTTCCTTGTAATACAATGTGAAGCTCATTTTGGGGTGAGCTATGGAGACAAACTATTTTTATAACTGAAGATTCACTAACAATTCATATTTTTTCTCAAATATTCAGAAGAAGAAATACCCAGAGGAACATGAGAGTAACACATATTCCAAATACCTTTGCCAGCACCTGAATTTTCCCCTTGAATGAAGTCATTAAAATTGTTTGGAATGACTGTACTTTTTAGTATTTTAATAACCTTTAATTCCATGTATGTAATTAAAGGCTGCATATTCTATAGTGATCAGTACTCACAGACTTCCTACCTACTATATAAATTAGCAGGTACTTTTTATATCTGCAAATTACTTCTACACATTTTTATTCATGTAAGAAACTACTTAATCTCTCTTTTGTCCCAAGTTTGAGAAACAAAACTAACAAACAAACAAAAAAACTGATGTTTGGGATGTCACATTTTTGTGCTTATGCCTTTCCTGAAAGAAAAATGAAAAACTACTGATGAGCTGCAGTAAGAGATGGTGACAAATGCTAATGAGGATGAGAGCTAATGAACATCATGACTTTCCAATTGAATACTTTTTATTTGGTCATGGGTTAAAAGCTCTTTTTTCCAAAATGCTAACAAATAATTTAAATACAGACATTTACATGGACAACGTCCCAAAGTTGGCAAACGGGGGGGTATTTTTTCTTCTTTGCATGAGAAAATAAAATGGGTTTTCATAACTGAACAAGGATTTAATCTAAATGTATTGCTTACTTAAACTGTCCCTACTTTTAGAAGCACTATGACTGAAAAAGGAGTTGGGCACAGCTTCATGAAAAGAATTGAGGGATGTGGAGGTGGACAGTACAGGGTCATACATTTTGTGCCTGTCAGAACAGAACCTTGAACATACAGTCAAATCACAAATGGACCTGGATGTCTTACAGTGAGAACCAAAGGAACCGTCTCACCATGCTGATATTCACCAACAGCTAGTTGAAAGGGCAAAATAACATAGGAAACCTTTAATCATACTTTTGGGGACTTTAGTAGACAATCTACTTAAAGCCATGGTTCCCATGCTACGGTTTGCCATGCCATCTTTTCCGTATTTTTCCTAGGCAATTCTCTATATGAAGCCATTAAGTATGTAAAGAAATTGTTATGTCAACTCCTGAAACTCTGCTCTTAGTTTTGTCCCAGTGTATTTCAGGGTTTTTAAGTTGTTATAAGTTTTAAGTCTTAACCTTATTGCTGAATAACAGCTTCTTCACCTTTCAAAGGGCTTAGTGTATACAGTTTGCAATTCTATTATCAGCCTCCCATCAATATGCATCTAATAATATGGCAACCTTATGATAGGAAAGAGAAATGTGAATCCCACCTGCAACATAAGTTCTATCTGCATGGGTTGGCAAAATGAGTTGTAGTCCTCAAATGTTAGACGGAAGTTCAAAATATAATTGTCCAGGCTCCTGTATAAGTGCGTATTGTCTGCTGAGGGAAGCCTTGAGGCCATCCTCAATACCACTCACCTACATGCACCCACCAAGCCTGCAATGCTTGGTATGGCCAGAGTGCAGAGAGCACTTGGGATCCTTCATGCACAGCATAGCTGTCAAAGCATCATGCAGAGTGTTCACAGGCATTACACAGGCTCTCAGTGAAACACCTGTTGGGACTATACCCAGAGGCTGCTCTTAGAAAGGTGTAGACATAGCATGTATGTACTAATGTCTTTGTATTTAACCCATGTAGTCTGGCTTTCAAATGCTTTGGATTTGGATTTTTCTTGATGGAGTAAGTGGTAGGACTTCAAAGGGTCACCCCTCTGTGGCTAGTTGGATACCCTAGTTGTACACATCTGTGGACTGCTTCACCATTAAAATCTTCTAATTCATAAAAATGAGAATGAACTACATGGTGGTGTCATTTGATTATTCTGACTACATACAATTGTTCCAAACTTTTATGATAGAGCAAGTCAGTTCATGCTAATCCAAGCAAGAAAAATTCCTCCTTCCCTTACCTGAGAGTTCTACAACCTGAAAAGATAAACAGAAATTGTGTTCATGCGTCTGTCAAAAGAACAATTCAGCCACTTAATGATAGTGCAGTTCCGGTCTGTCACATTACATCTACCTGTCTTTAATAACATTTTCAGACGTTAATTTACTTGCTGATAACTTGGGGGGAGAATACTGCCTTGCACTCTTCTATCTCTGAGGCAGAAATGTATCAGTGGGCAAAATATCATTCATGTATTTCATGTATACATGGATATATTCACTTGCAGTTTTTTTCATAAATATTATTATTATGGGTAAATTAATCTCTATAAAACAAGTGGAACAGCTAAGTCTGTAACTCTATTGTACAGCCACAACCGATTAATGATAACAGTCCATGTCTTAAAAACTAAAATAATTTGTTGTCTTTCATAAATAATATAGAAATTATTGCTGTCTCCACAGTAGAAAAAACATGCTGTCTGTAAAGAATTAGTAAAAGTTCCTAACAGATGAGAGCTAATTGATCTTTAAATTATTCATAGAATTCCTCTGAGTTCTTATCCTCCTTAGGAGGTGTTTTTTTTTTTTTTCCTAAGTAAAATGACTTTATCATTATTATAATTTCCTGAGAAGTAACTGTAGCTTTTGTTTGGAGGTTGAACAAAGGACTGAGCCCATTAAACATACAGATTTATACGTTTTTTAAGTTAAGACCTTGATTAATACAGTGACATATAGAAATCAGCAGAAGGGTCTTATGTTATTGTCATTTCATAGTAATTACGTTGGCACTATCAAGAAAGTGAGGATAAATCTATCTGCAAAATTATCTCAGCTAGGAAGCTGCATTTTCATTGGTCTTCCCCATTATTCATTAAAGTTTGTGTTTGCCTTAAATTAAATAAGTTCAACTATCTGATTAATGAGCTCTGTTAACCTTTGTGTGTAATTCTGCATATATTTCTCTGTCATGAGAACAGTCATGTTTTGTGTTTAAATAAATAAATTTAGAAGGTATTTTTTATCTCCAGGCTTTTTTTTTAATCACTTCAGAGCTAGTTTTCTCTCTCCTGAAACTATCTCTAAGAATTTTTCATAGGAACCATATGAAAAAAGCAAAGCCTGACCTGGATTTATGTAAGTGTTTGAACTTGTTTCCAGTTCTGTTGATGGTATATATGCTGTATATAATCCTGTATGGTATATGATAGTATTTTGACATACACCAGAATTAAATTCAGATCCAGAGCACCCACATTCCATGAAAACTTTATTGTTCAAGAACATACTGCCTGAGAAACTGCAATTGCGCCATTGACCAAATTTTCCAAAGCAGGCACCCATGTTTCTTGTAGGAAGTTTGAGCAAGTGGAACTGCAGAAAATGCAGAAACATAAACAAAGGAATTAATCATATAAACAAACAGCAGTTTCAGTTTGCGATTATCACAGCTCATTTAGGCTGTACATTTTATAAACACAAAATAGATACTCAGAAGAGACAAGTAAATTCAAGAGATACTTACTGTGGGCACCTCATTTGGTATCTATTTAGCTATTGTAAAATCCTGCTAGGACTTTCATTTTCTATCAAGTTCATTTCTCACTTAAGGTGAGATAAAGTGCCTGGCTGACTACTGCAGTCTGGAGGGTGAGACAGAAGAGCACATACAGAAGTATATGTTTATATACAGAATACAGAACATACATACAGAACATACAGAAGTCAGTGTTTGGGGTCTTCTCTGATCATTGGGCACTAGCTTATGGGCTGTATTTCTAACATCATTCTCTAGGACTGCTCTAGCTTTGAGCTG
Source organism: Anseranas semipalmata (assembly GCA_013399115.1). NCBI lineage: Eukaryota > Metazoa > Chordata > Aves > Anseriformes > Anseranatidae > Anseranas > Anseranas semipalmata. Next base: position 57,787 of record VXAA01006018.1, read on the forward strand.
AGGTTTGGACTAAAATACTTCTAGATGTATTTTTCAATCTACTTATTCTTTGACCCACAGGTAAGCTAAGAGGACAGAAAAACTTCTGATGGAAAGGAAAAGCACATGGCTGAAATGTGCTATACTTCCCTTATTCTTTTCTTTCTCAGGCTGCACTGAATGCAGTACTGTGCTAAAGTTTGTGTGGGCCAAAGGAAATCATAGAATCAAAGAATGGTTTGGGTTGGAAGGGGCCTTAAAGATCATCTTATTCCAACCCCCCTGCCATGGGCACGGACACCTTCCACTACACCAGGTTGCTCAAAGCCCCATCCAACCTGGCCTTGAGCACTTCCAGGGATGGGGCATCTACAGCTTCTCTGGGCAACTTGTGCCAGTGCCTCACCACTGATTGGTTGCATTCATAAAAAAAAAAAAAATCATCTGGGGATTCCTTAAATACAAAAATCACAAAGAAGTCAGGGAATCCCAACATATGAAATAATTGAAGGTTAGAATACTGTTAAGGAGAAGTATCATATATCCTTGCTCTTTTCTTATTATTATTACTTATCCACTCATGGATGCTGAGATTAAACCCCAGACCTTTCAGTTGTAGACATGTCTTGGTGGGCATTAGTTTTTTATTATACATATATATAATTAAGATTTCCTGGCTAACAGTATTTATCATGTCAACTTGAAGTGTGTGACATCCTCATGCTCTGAATTTTGGCCTTTATATGTTCTCTCTATAGTCAGCTTTGCTCTACAAAACAATGGCAGTAAGGTTAGCCTAACAATGTCCTACCAACAGTATACAGGTGTAATGACAGGACTAAGAAAATATATTTTTTGGAGTGACCATACTTTCAAGACACATCACTTGTATCTATTACAGACCATAGCCCAATTGGAAAGCATAAGGACCACCTGTGGAATAAAATCATTCCCCCTAATGGCCATATACAAGGTACAGCATGATAGCAGGGCTGCCTTATACTGCATATAACTTCTGCGTGACCTGTGCACATTAACTTTAAGAGGCAGCTCCAGTCCCCCTGACTTGAACTGTAAAAGATCAGTGCCTATAATAGCAATACAATCCATTCCATCTTTACCCTTCTTACTTTGTAGGATGAATATATTTGGAAATTTATGCTCATTCTACTCTTCCTCCCCCAAGTTCCAGATAACCAGAGAAAGCTTTATTAACTTTGATTTTAATGTCATGTATTTTTAATCATTCTTCCCTTTATTTTTCTTCATGCAAATATTCAGTGCTAAAAGCATGGACTGAGAGACTTAAAAATCTCTGGGCTTGGCATTAGAACAATGCACTTATTATTGTTGTTGCAACAATACAAAAGAGTGGATATCTCCCATGAGAGAAGACAATATGACATTGTGTCAGTGGCTAGAGTCGGTCAATGTCAGCACTTCCCATCAGGTGGAGAGTTTTTGATATTGTCTGTGGCAGAGACCAACATGCAGATGCAGTAGGTGTTTTTCAAGAGACAAATTACTTAACTAAAATGCAAATGCTGTCAATGACAGAAGCAATTAAAGAATATGTGTTCACAGAAATATCTACAATCTGCTTTTCATTTTAATGTGATATCCTTCTTTTGCTTTCCAGTTGATTTTTTTTTTTTAATACAGAAATTATTATTCTGGGTTTTAAAATTAACCTAAGGTCAGCCATTTTTTACATAAAATGTTTCCTATCAGGCTAACAGCTTGTGTTTCAAGTTGAAGCCAAATGTGAATTTAAACAGCCAAACCTTAAACTTATTATAAAATGCAATTTTAAAGGCAGAGTTTCCAACCTGGGCCTCCATCCTTCCTCCTATCTGACACTTGCCCAGCATTCACAATTGCTGTTCTTGACCTCTCTGTTATACTCTGTCCCATTGGCTTCTTTCCTGGTTTTCAATGATCTTCTGAAATCTCCTTAGAAAATTGATCAGGCGAGACGAGCTATTCCTCAAGCTTTTCTAAATCAGTCTCACTTCATTTAGAACCTCAGAGCCCTTCTGCTTCTTTGTGCAAGTCATCTAGTAAGCACTGTCATCTATTTCCTTTGAAAGATGCTTGCTTGATATTTAAAACCTGAATGACCTGACTCAGCTCAGCTGAATAAAATGGTAGAACTCCTTTACATTTATGGATAAAACAGAAGCCAATGGGCATTTTATACCGGATTTCAGAGAAGCCAGAGTCTCACTGCAAGATTATACAATGAGTTTGATGAGTGTTTTTCTTATTTCTGCCACTGACTCAAAAAATAAAGGGTGCACTAATTTTCTGCTTTTCTTTTCTTTTCTTTTCTTTTCTTTTCTTTTCTTTTCTTTTCTTTTCTTTTCTTTTCTTTTCTTTTCTTTTCTT
>VXAA01006018.1:60193-79364 GCA_013399115.1 Anseranas semipalmata
TTCTCTTTTCTTCTTCTCTCTTCTCTCTTCTCTTCTCTTCTCTTCTCTTCTCTTCTCTTCTCTTCTCTTCTCTTCTCTTCTCTTCTGTCAGATTTTTAATTTCATTAAGTACTCAGTGGAATGAGACACTTAAATGCTTTTTAAACCCTACATACATCAGCATTTTTACATGTATACATATTTTTTTAATTGCTCCTTTTTTCCATGATCTCTTTATCTTTAACACAAAAATCTTATCACTCACACACCCATGTTAAAATATGTTGAAATATCAGATCAACGATGCTTTGCCAGCATAATATTTTTTAAATTATCTCTCCGTTCAAATGGAACTTGAAAGATAAACAGCATGAAGTTAATTCCAAGAATATTATGCTACATGTGACATTGGATAGATACTCATTAAAAATATGCTAGAGTTGGAGCTTTCCACTGGAGAACTGTGTGAAGGGAATTGTTAACATAAAATCTGGAGTGTTTTTCTTACCTACGGCTTACACCGGGGACTCAAGGCTTCACATTCAAACTACCCTAACATCACCGCAAACAGTCTCAAATCTGTTGATGATGAGTCTGTCAGCTCATGCTGGTGTACTTGGTGACTTTTGTGTTCTGCAGAAAAAGATGAAGAAGGCTATGGTGACATAAGAAGACAGTCACTCTATTCCTTTTGGGGTTTACGATGTTCAAAAAGATTTGACAGACATGATAATGGCATGCTAATGGCTCTTACACATACCTGGGTGAGGATTGTTTCAGATACAATAGCACAAAACCTCCTGTGTCTGAACTCTTCTTTTTTTAATTTCTTGCAGATTTCACCCCCCTGGAAACACATACAACCAGTCATTTTCTGTACTATTTTGGGGAAGAATTTGAATTAAAAAAAAAATGCAATACTTATCCTACAAAGCCTGTTTTCTCTTGTTTATTTATCACATATTTGGTCCATAATTTTGTTTCATTTTCTCTCTGCTTGTGCTCTTAGCAGGAGGGAGGTTGGCTAAGAAATATCAGAGCAGCTCTGAGATTATTATTCTTCAGTGGTAAGAGTAGGATTGCTTCCTGATGTAGCATTGCAATATGCCTCTTTTGTGAGTGGTGCCTGTCACTCTAATATATGCAGATTTAAATCTGACTGCTATTTTTATATCTATAACTACTCTATCCATTTCTCTTTTTGTATTATCCAATTCTCCACTCCTTTACCATCTCTTATACTTTTCACAGGAGAAAGGGGACAGCTTGTTTTGCTATTATGCTTTCACACAGAAAGATGCTCTAATAGTAAAGAAATATTTTCATAACATTGTAGAAACTGGGGAAGAAAAACATTTATTAGATCATTTTGTCCATCTCTCTGCCAGTATGTTACTGTTCCCTACAGTATAATTTTTAGTTTTCTGTCACTTGAAACTTTATGTCTCAAATGAGAAGACTTCAACTTTTTCTCTTTAAAAACTGTTGCATAACTTAGTAGAGCTGCTTGTCAGGATATTTTCCCTCCCATAGTCCCTTTAAAATTTCTCTTTCTTTTTTTTTTTTTTTTTTGTCTCTTTAAACTCAGTTTCTTCAGAGTAGATAGTTCCTCTGACACTTGGTGATTTTTTCTTTTGAATATTTATCAACATTCCTTCTCTCACACCATTTGTAATTTTACACCAATGTATACCAAATGCATCATAATTAACATACTTTTACTGCTCTGTGACCATACCTGAAATCCTGTAGCTTGTTAATTCAGATATTGAACACTCATTAAAAATGGGTTGGGGATAAAATGCAAACTGGATAAAGGACTTCAGGGAGACAAAAATAGCATTGCAACGCAACAGCATTGTTCTAGATGGAGAAAACATTGTCGTGCCAAGAGATTCTGTATAGAATTAAATCTTATTGAACTAGACAGCTCATAGGAGTAGAACAGGTTGGTATTTTCTGGTGATTTTGAAAAGGACAAATTATATTTTATAATGTACTTTATAATTATTTTGTGGCAAAGCAAAAGCCAGACAACATATTTCTTTCAAATTACAATCAAATTGAGCAACTCTCTTGTGCTTGAACTTTATTTGGCAATTTTAGCTCAGAGTAATACTTTATAGGTAACAGTTTTTAATGGGAGATAAGTATAACCTAATTCTAGCAACACAAACACTAGTGCTATTATTCAGCCTTGACTTATTTAATGCACATTTCAGAATGCCTTCAGCTGCCATGATTCAAAACCTCCCTTCAAGGTTTCTCTGTTCATGGCAGAAGCAACTCAGAAGAAAATTGAGTTTTAAAGAAACAAAAACAGAAAAAAAAAAACCTTCATGCAACACTTAAAAGTAAAAAAATGTTTTTGTTCAGTTTCATCGCAAAAGAGAGATTTACCAAAAGAGTCTTTTTTTCTGGTTCTTTTATACTTCTCTCTACTATGCCTGAAATGTTGTCTTTCTTAAGACATCAAGTACTCATTTAAGTACTCATATGAAAAAGCTTTTCTTTCATAAAGATAAAAAAATAGAGATGAAATGAACATACCTGTACTCTTAGACAAGTCTTTATTATAATAAAGTTTCTAAGACATTTGTGCTAATCAGCTTTTGAACCTCAGACCAAGTAATACAGAAGACATGTTGACAGGAACCAGCTTGAAGAGCTTTCAGGAATTCTGACCTCATTTTTCCCCTGCAGATGACTGTCTGCTGGTTGCGAAGGCACTATGAAGTTCAGGTGTAACTCTCACCTTAATGAACCATTGGAATACCTCATACAAGTAGTAAAAACACCTTCCCTATCACTAGTGACATTACTGTTCACTAATAAGAGAAATTAGAATAGTTTTCCACTGCCTTTGCCTCCTTTCAAATATGCTTCCTGGTGAGACCACCAGCCTTTAGAGCATCCTTTAGCACAGTGTGTTGTTCTTACAGCCTCGGCACTTGTCTGACACTGATGTTACACCTGGCAGAGCCAGCTTCAATGGAGGCTGGAACGTGGCATTTCCATCAATGAGGTTTCAGGCATGTCGTTCCTTTGTCACCTTGGACCTGGAAGGTTTGCCCACATCTTTGCCTTTGTAGGATTCACCTCTTCTCACTCAACAGTTTGCTCCTTTGTTCCTTCAGACTTTCATGACAGTAAAACCAGCACTCTTTCTCCATGTCACAAGCAAGCAAGCCAAATCCTTTTCTGTTAACACACAGTAAAATCAATGGAGAGAGAGCTATTTGGCAAAGTTTGACATCTGACCTTTAATGCTCTATCTTTAATTTGTATAAAGAAAATGCAGTGCCTCTTGCTCTGTAAGCTTTTACAAAAATGTTCTCATTTGAGCAAATAAGGTTCCATTAGTATTAAAATGCTGCAAGCACACACTAAAAGGTTTTTTTTTCTTACTTTTATGATAGTTTTAGCATAACTTTACTAGTATCATTTCAGAGAGACACCACAGAGTTGAGCCTCGGGGCTATGTTTTCCCACTGATTCGCTAGATAAAATTTATTATGTTTACAAAATACATCAGCATGTTCATAAAGCTTTTTGTTTAAGAGAAATAAAAGAAGCTTTGTGTTACCTAACATTGTATTTCTTCACAATTTTAATTTAAAGCAACTGTAGCAATAAAGGGGGAATGTATTTCTTTTTCAGTGTTTAAATACAAACTGATGAATGTAGGTTGTGCATACCAGACATGGGCTGCTCCTACAAGAATTAATAAAAACAAACCAAATTTTCATTCCCTCAGCTTATGAATGGTGCCAGTCTTACACTGGGATGTCTATACTATTATGTGTTTAAGAAAATATACAAATTAAAAGCCAGGCTGCAGGGGTGCACATTTTTTAAAGTCATTTTAAAGAGGCTGTATCATAAGGGATTAAGTTGTTGCCTTGTGTTTTTGAATTTTTTGTTAATATTACGTTTTATTTTAAGTGATTGCTACCCAAGACAAACTGAGGAAATGGTAATCAAATAGCGAGTCCATATATATCACAATTCCACTTTCCTGGAGATTGAAAAGTCACTAACAAAAACACAGTAACGTTTCCAACATTCATTTTCCTTACAAAGGCAGAATCTAATTTCATTTATATCAGGTCAAATTAAGAATACCTCTTCTAACGTCCAGTATTTACATTACTTAAAATAAAACAATCTTTTTTTTTCTTTTCTTTTTTTTTTTTTTATGATTCCAGTGCTAGAGCTCTGCCACAGTCTTTTGCATATTCAGAAGTGTTTTGGTTTCCTACAATGTCAGGCAGGGGTGTCAGACATTGTAGAAAGATTAGATTAGACGGATTAGAAAAGAAATGTCTCTAAATATTGACAAATGGAAAGGGACCCAGAGATTCTAATGACTGTTTATGGAATAATATTTATTTCTCTTTCTTCTGAAAGTAAAGTTGCTGTACATTATCAATTGCCAGATTGAAGACACTGAAAATCACTTGCAAAGAATATATGTCCAAGCAGGTACAATGAGAGCATTTGTCTATATGACTTTGCCAAAATACATCAAGCTGTGTGTCCTGGATGTTATTGTTATGGGTGGCAGATTAATTGAATCTCTGCACTTTTCTACTTTATTTTATTTTATTTTATTTTAGTTTATTTTAGTTTAGTTTAGTTTAGTTTAGTTTAGTTTAGTTTAGTTTATTTTTTGGAGTAGCCAGAAGTGTGACACTGACTAAAGTAACACTCTTTCTAGGAGAATGTTACTCCACTGGGGCATGCACTGAAACAGAAACAGCCAAATACTCCTTACTCTTCCCAAATCATGCAAAAGTTTTGGGAGCTTTAGAATGAGTGAAAACAGCAGCAGAATTACATGTAATCAGAGGACATAAATGCATGTGACAGAGAATGTAATCTTAATCTGAGCAACGGCTGTCATCATGAATGAGCATCTCAACTACGAACACTTGGCACTTCAGTAAACCACTACAGGAGGACTGATGGGGTATTAAAAATGCCAGCTGCCATGAGCTAATCCATATTAAAATCTGCATTCCCACTCTGCTATTAAATCCAATAAAGGTGAGACATGTGATCTTTCATTTCTAGCTAGGAAAACTACATTTAAAAAAATAAGTGTCGCTAACTGTTCTTAGATTTGCAAACTAGGAAACTGATAAACACAAATGTAATCTCCATGGCTCTATCCATCAAAACAACAGCTTGTTCTGCTCCTACGCAACATGAATTTCACACATGCATTATCATTTTTTGGTTGTGACAGTTCTTCAGCATCTCACAAAAAATAGGTATCTACTGGAGTAATTCTGTCCCTCCCGCCCCACCTCCTCACCCTTCCCCCTAGTTTAAATCTGCTCCTGAACACCCAGAATTCAGCTTGTTCGAATCCATATGCACAGATGTTATTTGAGTAAGCAAATTTCTCTCAGACATGTTAGGAACACGGTACCTTATTTGGCTTAGCTTCCTCTCTGACTGTGTTAAAAAGCAAAGAGCTAGGCTATACCTCTGCAGGGAGAAAGAATGAATCTAAAAGTGCCACCACACTGGAAGCCATGATGTAGATGCAGAACAAGTTCAAAATAGCAAGTAAGCTGGCAAGTAATCAGAAACTTTATGTTGCCCCAAAGTAATGAACTGAGATAAAAATGAAAATATGATGCATTAGAAGAAGTACTCTAACTGTACTCCAACCTCCATACACACCATAACAACCATCACACAGAATATTAGCCCCTCAAATAGGCCAATAACTCTTGAACTGTCTACAATTCCTGCCCTACTCTATCTTCTGAAGCACTGCCAGAAATTGTTTGTGACGATGCTGTCTGGCCTGAGCAAAAAGAAAACTAAAACATGTCATGGACCATAGTAGCAGTTTTAAGTGTTGACAAAATGTGTGGGAAAATGGGTATAAATTGTATCACATTTTTTTCCTTAAATATTTTAAATTTTTTCTAGATCAGATTTCTTCCAGTTTTCTCTTTCCACACAGAATCTTCTTCTTCACCTATGATAATAATCAGTCATTCCCTCCAGTTCTATTCCATGTTCCTCAAGTTCTTTATGTGTTTCATTCAAATCTCAACCAAGTGCAAAAAGCTCGAAATTTTACTAAAAACCTCCTTAAAACTCAGGAGAGACTGCTTTTGCCACTGACCTAGAAATCATTGCCTGGAATTATAGACTAGCTGTGATACTTTGACTTAAAGAAGTTTTCAGAAGCAAGAGATGTCCAAGGCTTAAATAGAAAGATTTATTTTTTAGGACAGCACTGTGAGGTATTATATGTCCTAGGTTTCATCTTACATTGGGAGCCAATAAGAACTGGACATTTACCAGAACCATTCCTTAAATTTAGAGTGTTTGAGGAATTTCTTCCACAAAGTGTCGGAAATAGCATAAATATTGCAATAGAGGTAAGTAGTGTGGTATGGAAAATATATTTATATATATATATATTTTTATATAATAAATTATAAATTTATATATATTATATATATATATATATATATATATTGCCTAAGGTATTTGCATATTTACAGCAATCAGAAAGAGACCATGTTTTATGTATATCCTCACTGGAACCTTGATCTCACTGTAACATATGGGAGCCTTGTCATTAGCTTCTGGGGTGCCAAGATTTTTATGAAATATTCATTGTCTATCTTACTAGTGGAAAACAATGTATACATAACTGATTTTTAGATACATCTTAAAGTGTGAGGAATAGAAAATTCATAGAGCTGAATGTCAGAAGGAATCATTAGACTATATGCTGTATGTACTTCTAAAACCACATACAAAATACACAATGCAGATCATTATGAATCTATACGAGCGCTCTCTATAAGACTCATACAGGTACTTTATGCTCTCATATCTGAATGTAACAACTTAGAGAAAACTTGGAATTCCTGTATTTCAAAACCCAGCTGGACAATGCCATCAGCAGCCCAGTCTAACTTTGAGGTTATCCTTGTCTTGAGCAGGACCTCCAGAGGTCCCTTCATCACCTTTTTTTTTGCTTTGTTTTTAGCCACTATTCTAATACCAATGTAGGTAACGTCTATATTTAGTAAAACAAAAACATTGAATTGTTTTCTATAACTTAAAAATCTTAGCTGCTCTTCTTTTTAAAATAATCCCCGCAACACGACTTTTAGACTAGGAGCACCAAAACCAAACAAAGACAACTGTGGTTGGAAGTATTCAAATGTTTCCCTCATTTCTTGTAGATAAGTTACATTCATTTTGAGATCTGTTGTGATATTAATTATTTCCACAAATGCTGAACAATTCACTGATATGTGGCCAGAGCAGGATCATGTTGTTCCAGCAGGCAAAGAATATTATTAAAGGAGAAAAACGTAGATGTGACCTAAGAAAGTAAGAGGATGCTGCTGGTTCCCATTTATAGAAAATACATCTAAAAATTAACAAAAGCTTAAATAATAAGGTTTATGAAGTTCATGAAATTTACACCTAATATTCTTGTCAACTGGCAGAGCTCCACTGGGAGAGGTACATTTTGCCTAGGTGAAGTTTGTCTTTTGTATTTAAAATCACAAAGTGCCCAGTCCAGAACCAGGTGAGAAAACAGTGGGAGAATGAACACTGTGTTAGGGGCAGGCATCTTAAACAATAGATTTCCACGTGCTGTTATGAAAACAAGGAAACTCCATTGTTTAAAAACATCTTTTGCAACTCCTATCCTGTATCTCAACCTAGTTTGGAGTATCTTGTACTTTGTGAGCACTATTCAACTTCCAGCGCTTCTGGTTATACCAAAAACAAACAAACAAACAAACAGACAAAATCCCATTTTTATAAATGACAAGTTTCTTAATCTTTTTAAACCAAGAAAAAAAGGTTATCCTGCAAAGTAATTTCCCCTGGGGAAATAGGAAATTGGATAGGAAAACACTTTAAATGACTTTGCAGTATTCAGCTGCCACATCTCACTGCTGGAGATTTCTGTACACTTAAAGGTTTCCCTGGTGTGTAAGGAGACCAGTGATACACACAGCAGGATGAAGGATTAAGAGCCACAGGGATACAGCTAGGATAGAAGAAGGCATGAGATAACTATATTTGGATAAGTTGGAAGAATAGGAAGATTTAAAAATAGGAGATTTAAAAAAAAAAAAGAATTCTTCAAAAACTTCTGTATTAGTGTTATTTGCAAAATAGGTTTTCTAAATATTGAAGTTATGTATTAGCTCAACATAGAAGAGATTGTTCTAATACAAGTGGGTTTAGTAAAAGTGGTTTATAAAAGTGCTCTAATTTATATAAGCTACAAACAACATAAGCAAGGAAAGATTGTAGGTAAGCCTGTTGTTTCACAATGCTGTCTCAACACGTGTTCTTAGTCTTAACATCTGTTGTACTTCACAGGCAGTATCATATATACAAGGAAACAGATTTCTTGCAAGTACAAGTTTCTATAATATTAGTAGGAAAGTACTTGTTTCTGTAACATGGAGAGTATACTAACACATCAGTTGTCCTCTGTCAGATGTTTGGATTTAGTAACATTAAAAATGAACTTAAAATATTTTAAAATGTATTAACTTATATGACTATAAAATTTTTATATGATAGCACTGTATAGTGGTCACTACTACAATAGATTTTCTTATTTTTCACTAGGATTTGCAGGCTAGGATTCCTGTTAGTTTATCTATTCTGTTAAATAACAACAATAACAAAAATTATTTGCAAAAATTACAAAACTTTAAATCAGTTAAAGGCTGGCCGCCAGTACCAATGGAGTTGTTCAAAAGTTTCAAATTAAAATTGTTCATGTCTTTTCACTGAAACATGCTTTGTCCTAAAGAAATAGTGGTGATCTTTTTATAAACATTTCCATAATTCTTGTGACATTCTTAATTGCATTTCTTAATTATTAATATTTTCTAAATGATTAACTGCACTTTTATTTCACTGGCAATGAAGTTAAATTATTTTAATAGTGTATTAATTAAAAAAAAAAAAAAGTAAAGAGAGACTTTGACTTTTATGGACCACGGTAATGAAAATCATTGAAATTTTTCTACTTTTCTTACCAGACATTTTTTCTTGCTTTGTTCTGATGAAGAGTATGAGCCAATGATGAGTCAAACCAGTGTCTGGTGGCTTCAGGCCATGTTCCATCCTCCTCCAGATACAGCCAGAGTCCTCTAGGGCCAAAAGACAGGTTCAACTTCAGTGACACACCACCATGGATACATTCAGTTAAAGCAGGAATAACATATAGCTGAGAGGATGAGCAAGGGTTTGCCTGCAACTTCAAACCAACAGAAAAGAAGGCCATGTCAGGGTGGAGACTGCTATGATAGCCTATGGACGGCAAGCACAAAGAGGAACCATTCAATGTTTAGGTGCTGAAAAGAAATCTTCTTTGATAAGACTTATTATTCCTTACCCTATAACTTCTGGCTTTAAGGCATATTGCTTGAAAGCACCCAGCACTGTTCACTGTCAGATACAGAAAGCTGGGTGAGACAAACCACTGTTGCAGGCCAACTTGGCAATTCTAACACTGCCATAATTAACTAAAGTATGTCATAAGTATGTCATGACTCCAAAAATTCCTTGTGAAATTTCCTTTAGATACTCAGCTTTCATTTCATACCTCAGCAGACCCATCACCTAGACTGATGTTGAGCCATGTGTTAGGGGTTCTGCTTGCTGTGCGACAAGGAAGGGTTTAGACGACAAAAGGAAGTGTACCATCATGAGGAACTTCTCTGTTCTCTGGCCAACAGTATCTGTATGGCTGAGCAGCAAGGTGTCCCTGTCACTGTGCTACATACATGAGTGAGAAAGAGGTCTAAAGAAAGGGAGGAACGGGGGGAGGGGAGAGACTAGGAATTGTGAATTTCTTGGCAAGTCATTTTTTTAATAGATATTGCATTCTACAACAGAGATAGAGATTGTTCAATGCCAGATATAGTGATTTTCTTATTATCATTATATACTGTGCAGGTTTGATACGAATCTTAATAATTCTTAATTGCAAGAAAAATGCTTAGAAATCCTTGAATAATAGCTTCTGTGGAAATACACATAATTAGTTATAGATATATTCAATTAAAATAGATATCACTGGTGTCTGAATCACAGCAGTGCCAATAAGCCCCAAGCAAGACTGTGACTTACACTGAGGTGGCCTGCCTCCCTTTAAGGGATAGGGTGCCAGGAGACAGCTCATCTTTTTCAGTTAATGGATCCAGTGAAAAAAGGTGGAAATGATTACAGAGGTAGGAAGTGTCGCATTTGAAAGAGATCTGCAGGTGAGCTCCCACATTAGACTCAAAGACAGATCAGGGTGAAGAAGAGAGTGTCACACTCAAAGGGGCATAAGGAAGAAAACCCTCCAAGTCGTCAGGGATGGGAATCCGCAGAAGACATGAGCTTGTTTTGATGTTTTACTCAGGGTTTTTTGTTTGTTTGTTTGTTTGTTTGTTTTCTGAATAATAAAACAGTTTTGAAAGAAACATGCTAGATTCTTTCAGGGCTGAGAAAAAAGGCTAGTTGCTTTCACATCAATAAGCTGATGCTTTCTATGGCTTGTAACATGAGGTTCTGTACAAACATAACAAATAAAGCCCATCCTTTTCCTTCAATCCTTAGCATTTGCATTTACAAGTCATCCCTTATTGCTGATCTATTGAAGTGCCTACACTGTCTGAAACAAACTTTCCAAGCTCTAGGCAATTGTAAATATCCACTGGGAAAAAAAAAAAAAAAAAAGATTTTTTCAAAACATTGATGCCAAGTTGTATTACAGAAAATTTAAATAAAAGCCTATCAACTCTAGACTAAACGTATGCCACCTATATTTTAAACTTAAAATTCATTTCAGCAAATAGAAATGGAGTGGACACTAATTATATGAGTTATTCATTACCCATAAACTTGCAGACTATACACATTCTTCTGGATAAGCTGAAGCCATCTCCAGTTTAAAATCTAACTCCAAAGAAAACTGTTTGAAATGAGAGTATATATCATAAGCACATACCTGGAAGAGGGGTGTTAAGAAAGGAGGCAATTCACCCAAATAACAGTTTGGAGAAAGCAAAGGCTATTATATGATTTGTGCTCTATTCTGCCTTCTACCATGCATAAGTATGGATGTATTCATGAATATGTAAATTTTTTTTGTATTAGGTTGGATCCCACTGTGATGCTGGCACATAATTAGAAGCTCATCATTAATGATTTATGAGCTGCTGCCATACCATTAACATTTAGAAATAAAACTACCGCAAATAACTTTTTATTTATACTTTACCAGGGTTATTTCTAACAGTAGTCACATTATTGAAGACCTGGAAAAAAAACATCAAGTCCTCCTTCTAAAAGGTGATGTTTATAAAACACAAAATATGGATATTTTCTACCAGGTTAAAAAAAAAAAAAAGAAAAAAAAAGGAGAATTGTTCAAGTTAGAAATACAATGTGACATGGACAAAACAAATGAAATAAATATCAGTAATTCAAATGAAAAAATCTGAGCAGGGAAGTCCCAGAATAAAATAAAATAAAATAAAATAAAATAAAATAAAATAAAAGCCAGTGCTACAAAACCAACCAACCAAACAAACAAACAAACTACTTTTTAATGTCCCCATCCCTCCAGATAAAGGTTTGGTTGGGAACAGGGTGCTTCATTTCACTTTTGGATCTTTTAATTACTTCTTTATTTATACAGATTCAGCCAGGGAAAGAAAAGGTTTGGCAGGGAACTTATCTATGTTTATAAATACCTGATGGGAAGGAATGAAGAAGAGGGAGCCAGATGCATCTCAGTGATATCCAGTGACAGAACAAGAGGCAAAAACAACAAATTATAGGACATGAAGCTCCATTTCAACACTAGAAAATAGTTTTTTTTACAGTGAGGGTGGTCAAACACTGACATAAGTATACACAGTCCTGAGCAACCTGCTCTATCTGAGAGCAGAGGTTGGACTAGGTCATCTCAAGAGGCTCCTTCCAACCTCAATCATTCTGTGATTCTGTATGCAGTCCCAAGTATTGACGTACAGCTTGTGAGGAGAATAAATGTCTTTTATTAGACCACGTAAGAAAGCTGGGAAGCACTTACTTTGGACCTACACAACCTCTATCAAACCCAAGAAGAAGCAGCAAAAAACTAATAGTGTGCAGTTATACTGCCCTTAGCTTAATTATCATAATTGAGTAAATAACAATAATATACAATGTTATGATGCATAATAAAGAAATGGTAGTTAATATTCACAAAACTAGTTATTAGCAAAGGAGGAAGACAGCTAAGACTAACAAGTTAATGCTTGCACTGCTCAGTCATCTGACAGAGTTAAGCAAGTTCAGTCTCATTATCATATGTTAAATGATAATGCCAAATTAGCAAGAACATACAACTGAGATTTTCTGACCTTCCTCCTCTTAGACTTAATCTTACATCAGTCTTAAAACATCAGTGCATCCTAAATTTCCATGCATTCCATTCTTCCTCCGGGAGCTGCGCGCAGTCTGAACTGCTAGCCCTGTTGTGTGGTTTTCTTTAGGTTTCAAAGCTGGCCAGTACCTGAGCAACATGCTCCTTTAAAAAAAATCAACACAATACTTCTGGTCCAGGTGACTGTCTGCACTGTGGAATGGAAAATTTAAATTTTATGTTCATCTGTGTCCCATTCTGACAAGATGAACATAAAGTAGCTGCTGCAAAAGACTTGATCTCTGCCCAGCCATGGTCATACTAATGTATGGGAGCAAGCTGTCGTATTTACCATAGACCAGATACAGACAGAGAAAGTACACAAAGAAATTAAATTACAGCAGGCTAAAGTGACCTTCAGCATGGTGATGAATGGCTTCCCATTCCACTCAGCCTCTGAGTTTCTGAGAAGAGCAAATAACTAACAGCAGAAGATCTTGCTACAAATGTGGGAGGAGAGCCAATGGCAGAAGAATTCACATTCCTGGAGATTTGTACTGAGATCACCCCTCATTTAGTACAGAATATAACTGATGACAGAGTGTCAATGGGCAGAAGAGAGATTTAGAAGCTGGCAATACCAACTTGTACATCTCTGTTCTCAATTTATGATGAGAAATAAGATTCCCATAATACAATTCCAGAGGCAATGTTCCTCATTTGGAGGAATCTGGTTCCATGTTACTTCCAAGTGAGGGACACACAAGAGATCACAGCAGACTTTTCCTCCATGATTAGCTATGTTCATGCTACTGCTGGGTTGTATGTGCATATCTACTACCCTCTTCTCTCTTCTTTTACCTCTTCCCCTCTACTTTCATGTCAGGTTCAATAATTTATCAACAATATTATTCAGTTGTTACAACAGCTGTAGATCACTGCCAATATTTGCTGCAGACATTTATGGATACTCTGGCAACTAGTCCACGATGTCCATATCTTCCATAATTCTTTCCTGGCTGATGTCAGGCATGCAAGCTGTAATATACAGGATACATGTGACACTGACAAGCAACATTTCATTTCTCAAATTTGGTTTTCTTACTGCTAACTTATTACAATTGTGTTTGACCAAGTTTTGGCCCACACCTCATTCTTTCAAACAATTGGCAGGCAGTTTGGGAATCAGTGCAATCTGTGGAATATTCCCAGTAGATTCTTCTGAATTCCAAGAGAGTTTAACAGGACTCATCTAGCACTCCTCATGCCAGTTGGTATCAAGTTGGCGAAGGGTGCTGGGCACATTCAGGTTACTGGTTTATCTATTGTATAGCTACAGATAGCTAATATTAATTCAGATCGATATAAAACACCCTACCATTTTTACGAGACTTGTCATTATAGAACTATCCACAGGCAATATTGACTGCTTCCAGAATTTCTTCCAGTATGGCACAAGAGCAGCAGGATAAGTGAAAAGTATGTGTGGAATCTCAAAGGGAAAATGGAACAGTTTCAGGCACCAGCTTGAATCTGGCCTCTGCTTTCTTGCAAGGATACTGTTTGCCCAGAGTATATTGCTTGACCCTTGTGACAGCAGGGAGAATGAATGTCAGAAGAGCAGATGTGGAGGCCATATGAAACCATAACTATGAATAGCTTCTCATTCTCTGAATTAGGAGAGCCAAAATGTGTGGGATATCCTCGCTGGCTATCTAGGCAAACCCCTGACAGTTGCCTGCTATAGAGCTGAATCATGCATATGTTGGGTGACAGCAGTAAATCACACTTCATCATATTTTGTTCACGGTTGCAGCTTTCTCTGACAGAGCAAAACCTGTAGCCCTCAGGAAGCTAGCATTGCATGATGATCCTGACCATATAGCCTTCAGTGGTTGGAGTGCCTGGAGCCGTGAAGATTTAGTTCTATACATTCTGGCTGCTAAGGCCTTACAGTCTCGAAAAACCAAGGTGTATAGTCACTGGTAACCAAGGTCCTTCTTTTTCCAGACCAGGCTTTTTTTACACTGATTCCACTCAGCCTTTTCTAATGGGCCGTACATTACAATGTGACTATTGAACAAGCAAACAGTACAAGGATTTCCTGGAAGCTGAGTCAATATGTAGGTATGACTCAATTTCCATATTCTTTATTTCAATTTCCAGAGTATTTTGGTTGCTTGGTTTGCAGTAGAGATTTAAATCAAGCTTTCTAAATCATAGAGTTTAAGGTTATTCTGTTGTGGATGTTGTTGTTTTTTTTACAGCATCCTCCGCTAGAGCTCTTCCATTGTGTATAAACACCTAACTACATCTGTGGCTGTCAATAGTAAAGGAGAAAGCTTCAGAAGTACACAGGTGAAGATTACCCTCTCAGTTGAGCATATGCATGAAATTCACAACCTTTTTTTCTTACAATTTCAGTGTTGTACCTGAACTGAACTTTCCTTTGCTACTTTTCCCTGTTTCATAACATCCACTTCAGAAAAAAAAAAAAAAAAAAAAATCTATTAAGCAGTCCTCAGTGGGAAAAACAGAAAGGATTTAAAAAAAAAAAAAAAAAGCAAAAAAGCCAAAAACCCTCAGTGAAGTAATAAGAAGTATCACATTGAAATCAATTATAAAGGAAGAAAAAGGTAGGAATATCGGACTGCTCTTTAAAGCACTGATAATGTGAATAGAATCACCAATTGTTCGTGCTTGTATATAAGATCAGTTTGGACCTCATGCTTTCATCAAGGCAACACACTACTGCATTTTCTATGTTGATTGTGGAAGGAGATAGTTTGTGATAGTGTTCACATTATGTGGGGTGTAAGTGAGACTAGAAATAAAAAGACACATACAACGACAAAATTAGAAACAACAACAGACAGAATAAGGGACAACTAGCAGGAAACATAAGGCATATCATGGGATCATTTCAGAAGTCCATTAAAAAGTAAAAATGAAAGGTTGTCACAGATCTCTTCAAGATTCACTTTTCTGACAAATTGTATATGACAGACTACTTCTAAAGAGCTATCAGTCAGCAAGGGAAAGTATGAATGACTTTGGCAGAATTCAGTTTTCTGAGCCCAAGTTCAAAGAGTTTAATGGAAAATGTTTTGAATGGATAATTAATAAAATCTACAAGGAAAAATTAAGAAGTTGAAAAACTAATCCTGGGTGAATTTTTCTACTGACTTGTGCTTTTCAGGAAAAAAAATAAAAAAGGAAAAGAAGAAGAAAAAAAAAAAGATTAATCTATGCTCTTAAATGTAATGCTATTTGGGGAATTCAACCTCAACTGCACCCCATTGTAATCTCTACAGTGATAACAGAAGACAGTAAATGCACAGAAGACAGCAAAAATAGATTTGTCTCGTTTACTGGAAAGAGAGAACACCAACATGACAATAGAAAAAGAAAGATTTTTAAAATACAAATGACAGAAGAGACACTAATACCACTGGAAATAATAGAAAACAAAACAAAACAAAACAAACAAACAAACAAAAACAAACAAAAAAAATCTAGTGAGGTGAGTTCTCCCTGAGAAAACAATCTAATGCAGAAGAAACTAGTATTTCCCTTAAGTTTACACAAGCTTTCAGACTCTTTCACAATGAATTTAAAAACAGGTAGTAGTGGCAAGGTGCCTTGCCTGTCTCACCTAGAAGGCCATAATCTTCTGGCTGATTACTTTAAAAATAGTTAATAAGCATTTTAGATAATATAACATTTTCTGAAAATCTTCAGTGTTCCTAAAACCTAGAAAGTAGATTAATTTTGATTTAATTAGATTAATTTTCCATGATACATCTCCTCACCAATCCTATTTTAATTTTTTTTAGCAATCAGACTTATATTCCCCATCCAATCTTGTCTAAACATCTGTGTCAATGGCCTCAGTGGTAGCTATAATTCAAAGGTCACACCATATGTGACTACATGTGTTATGTATACCAGTTGACAGAATATTCTATTCAAGTTCTATTTTCCCCCTGTACTCGGCTCTGGTGAGGCCGCACCTCGAGTCCTGTGTTCAGTTTTGGGCCCCTCACTACAGGAAGGACATCGAGGTGCTGGAGCGGGTCCAAAGAAGGGCAACGAAGCTGGTGAGGGGTCTGGAGAAGAAGTCCTACGAGGAGCGGCTGAGGGAGCTGGGGTTGTTTAGCCTGGAGAAGAGGAGGCTCAGGGGCGAAGTTATCGCTTCCTACAAGTACCTTAAAGGAGGCTGTAGTGAGGTGGGGATTGGTCTCTTCTCCCATGCGCCAGGTGATAGGACGAGGGGGAATGGGCTGAAGTTGTGCCAGGGGAGGTTTAGGTTAGATATTAGGAAAAACTTCTTTACTGAAAGGGTTGTGAGGCATTGGAACAGGCTGCCCAGGGAAGTGGTGGAGTCACCATCCCTGGAGGTATTCAAAAGACGTTTAGATGTAGAGTTTAGTGATAGGGTTTAGTGGAGGACTTGGTAGTGTTAGGTCATAAGTTGGACTGGATGATCTTAGAGGTCTCTTCCAACCTAAATGATTCTGTGATTCTGTGAAGTACCTTTTGCTCTTTCAGACATTTCCTAGAATCATTGACTGAAGTCAGATAAATATCACTTATCACTCTGACTAGTCTCAGGAATCCAGATTCTTTCAAGCAATTACAAGACAACAAAAATATTGTTCCCCCTCCCCCCCCAAAAAAAAGAAAAAAAAAAAAAGTCCTGTCAATTTAATAAGATAATTTATTAAATATTATAAAAACATAATCTGAAACTGCATAGTAAAGGACAAGGAAGGTGTTTTCCTCTTAATTTTCAACCACTCTCATATTCAGTTTCTGTATGCCTTTGTTGCCCGGTGTTACACAGAAAGCACTGGTTCTACTCTCACATTTCCCAAGGTTGTTCTCACTGGACTTCAGTTTTCTGTTTTGTAAAATAGAAAGTTTACTGCTTTTAGGAGCATAAATGGCAAGTAGTACATGATTTTTACACTAGGCATGCATTGTTTCAATAAGTCAGTCAGAGGAAAAGTGCTTTATATTTATCATTCAAAATTTACACAAATGTGTACGTATGTATAACATATAAGTCTCCTAAGGTGAACATAGGCTGTAACCAAGAGCGTGAAGCTAAAGAAAAACCTGCTCCTTTATAGATTACCCAAACAACCTAGCTTTCATAAAACCAAACCACTCAGTACTACATGAATCTCACTAACGATGCAATTAATCTACTTTTTATAGCTGGGTTCCTCTACCAATAAAATGGTGATTTTTCCTCCCACATGATCTTCTAAACAATGAAGAATGCTATACTGGAAATGAAACCTGCCTGTGTTTGGTAGGATGCTGTGTTTAATTCATGAAACACAAGCAGATATGCTTGACAATAAAGCGTTGTGTTTGGATGTGGTAACTACCTTTAGCCTGAAAACATAGGAGGCTTTGAAGTATATCAGGGTCTTTGAATTGTAAAAAGAAAAGGAAACTGAATCCCTTTGCTTATGCCAGGCAAGTTCCCTGAGAGAAAGCCTGCTGTCCTGCAAACTCATGAATGTACACTCATAGTATGCAAAACCCTGATGATCATATTTCTCATAAAATGCTTTGAGGCTCTGCACATTTTAAAGATAGAAGCTCTGCTAATGACCTACCTGTTCAGTACTCAGCCATACAGTGACAGATAGTTTCAGACAAAAGAAGATCATAAAATGGGCAGTATGCCTCTCTACAGTCTTGAGTCAGGCTCCTGAGCCCTACCTAGGCAAGGGGGTGACTTCAGCCCCACTTCTTCCACTATGGACAAGTTCTTGGCTTTGTAGTCTTCTTAAATCCTTTTTTGAAACTTTTAACTTTTCCCTCACACAGAATAAAGCATTTAGTTAAGGGGAGATAGTTGAACATAATGTCAGTCACACCTGATGCCGCTAACAATGCTTAATGCTGGTTTTTGCTAATACAGAAAGTGTACAGATTTAGAGAAAATAAAATGCAATCTCTATACTTCTCTGTCAAAGTTTCTTCCCCGGTATATGGCATTTCTCTCCAGGTAGATACTGTGAGACATTGTCCACAATTAGAATTTCTCTTCTGAAACATGGTCTTTCTGCCTTTATCAAATCCCTTTGACTTTGGCTAGGCCTGCAGCCAGAAACAAGTCATTATGCTCTTCCTCCTCCACTCCGCTTTTGTTGTAATCTCAAATATTCTTCAATCCCCATAGTAACACAAAGTTCCTGTATGTGACCAGTGAAGAAATTCTCCTGCTCTAAACACTAGCCCAATGAAAGGAAGCAAACAGCTGCAACCTTCTCTTTGCATACGTAGATGATAGACAATATCCTTTAGTGACACTTTCTTCCAAAGACAGACTTGCAAGAGGCAACCTCTGGTCCTCGTCCATAGCATAAGATGTATACTTGTAGGACACATTTGTTTCTGTCTTTATAGCCAGTGTTTTCAAGCACTGAAATATGATCATCTATATTGTGCAACTGTTAGCAGAGTCCCTGGCATAGTATTAGCACAGGGCAACTGTTTTTTTGCCAGAAATTTCCTGGGAACAGTTTGTATGTTAGTACAAATGTCATTTCACAAACATAACAGCACAAAAATTCATAAATTCTATGCATTTCTTAAATGTTCACTGTGGGGTTTATATATTTTACATTTCTTCCACAGACACAGTGCGGATTTTCCGTAGGGAATATTGGACCATCAGTTTGTGCTTTTCGGGAAAATAAGGGCTAAAAAGCAGACATAATTGCACAAGAGAGATCAGATGCCTCA
>VXAA01006018.1:79402-96367 GCA_013399115.1 Anseranas semipalmata
GAGGGGGGGGGGAGGAGAAAAAGAGAACTAGCTGTGTCTGAGCATGTATTCATGTGCTATTTCAGGACCCAAATTTTGGCTTTGTTACTTTAAACAAAAGCAAATTGTTGTTACAGTCTTTGATCCCTGAATTGCTTCCACTGGGTGTCTCCAGTTTTGTCTGCACTCCTACTCTCAACTATGAGTTCAAGACCTAGCCATACACACCCGAATATACAGTATAGATCTCATTCCTATATGTGAATGTATTTCCCATCTCCTTATGTTTTGTCTAACTAAGATTTCTACAGTTATTTTACAGAATTAAAAGCATACCGTATTACTGTCTAATGAATTTCTGGACATTTAAAGAAAATATTATTTGTCTGTTCTTATGCAAGTGTATTGGGACAGTTTATTTGTTTCCTGTACAATAGTATTACAACAGCTTCAGTAGATTAGAGTAACTTCAGTACTTTGGGGCAAACGTCCTTTCATTTTGATTTTTAGGTTGGTCTATTTTAACCATATCAAAAGTGATGACACCACTGTGAAATCAGGAGCACAGCTGTCAAATTGCTACTTACACAACTGATCTGTGACATAATATCATGCCAACAGAATCTGGAAATTTTATTGTAAAAATTGCTTTCCTAAATAGTTTTTAATTATTATTATTTTTGTGTGTGTGTGTGCATTATTTGTTAAAGTAACAAGCTCTCTTTCCTTTAATTTTCTCAAGCATAATATAAAGCTGTCCACTTTCATATCTATATTTACACATTTTGCTGTTATATAAACATCTCCAGGAACACTGATGGATATTGTTTAGAACATAGATGAGTGAATGGCTTGTTATGAATAATTTATCTAAATCCTTTTCTTATGGCATATCTGTGAGCAGATTGCAGTTCTTTCAGATTTATTCCATATTCAGAATTAAAATAGCTTCTTAAAAAAGTTGCTTGTTTTATGGACTGAATATGAATTGTTCTCACCCAGTATTCATGTATTTGATGCTCTGATCAGCAAAGGCACATGGTATCGTTCTTATCTGCTGATTGGATAAACATTCAAGCAGCTCTAGTGCAAATCCTCACACAAGAAAAGCATACATTTAGATTTCAGGTTGTTTTCACAGAAGTGACTCTTGTATTCCCTGTTTGCAATTATTTTGGCCAGAAAAGTTAATTTTTACTGGCTTTAATAAAAAGAAACAAAGTAAAAAATGTGACTGACAGGAATCCACAAAGAAAAAAAAAAAGCCAAATAAATATTTGCAGAAAATATTTTGCATTATCTTCCTTGATCTGATTTATAATCACTAAATTATTACCATTTTCTTTCTTCTTCCTTTTTCATTACGTAGGAAATAAGGTCTGCAAACCATCAATTCTTATAATGAGTCTTCTGTCTCCTCTGTTTATGGAAAGATCTAAAACTGTTTTTTTCTATGCTAAATAATTACATGTCCTTTTTGTGACATTTAAAAATCAATAAAGCATAATGTTTAAAAAAAATTCAAAGCATGAATTTTTCATGGACAGGTCAATCTATAATCTGATTGTTTTGAATATGGCTATTTTACAGGCACATGCAGCTTACTGAAAGGGAATGTGCAGAATCCTCCTTTGTGCCTCCATTTCTCTGTGTGTTTCTCAAGAACAAAAATATGCATGTGGTATGCCTTGTGTACATACTGAACAGAACATACATGCTACCTACTAGGTAGCATGCTGGGGCTCCTAGTTAGTTCAGCTAACTGCTGGGATTCCTGGTAGCCCCATTGTTCAGACCAGGGACCTGTAAGAATGCATTACAGCCCTCGTATAGCCTGACTTTTCTTATCTAAAATTAGACGGCTATCTTTTTTTGACATATCCTTAAACCATATGGCCAGGTGCTCTCCTGGATATGTGAACTTGTAGTCTGAGCCACTAACGTACAGCTAGGAAATGTTTATGTTTATGTTTATGTATTTTGCTATGCAACAACATTACTATAATCATTAATGTTGTCATAAATGGTAGAACCAGCAATATTATTATGGTAGCATCTAGAGAATCATCAGATTTCATTTTTTAATTCATCACACCGATATAGACTAGGAGACGGTCACTGCCTCTGATGAGGTTAGATAGAGACTATAAAACTGTGAAGGTGTTCTTGTAATATCACTGGTAATTGTGATATTGGGGTATTAGAGCTCCTAAGCCCCCCTTCTTTCTTTGTCCCTGCAAATTTGCCAAAGAAGACAAGTTTGACTATAGATAGGAAATAAAAAGAAGGTAGGGTAGAATGACATGTCAAAGATCACAAAATAATTAAGGTCAGAGGTGTTAGTAGAATATAATCCTTCTCCCCGTTCTGTGTTCTACCCACTAGACCATAATACTCTTGTAAATCTTTCCACATAAATCTCTGAGACAACAGGAGGAATCCTCAAGACAACTATCCAGAAGGAATCCTATTTTTGTTTGACAGTTTTTGACAGAAAGCCAATCCTACTTCAGCTTCTCTCATGAATAAATACATAGATATAATCCTTTAAACTTAAATAACATTTTTCATCTAAGGGTCTCCAAATGCTTATCAAGCCCTAGATGCTTACATAGCACAACAGTTTTAGTGACCCTTAAAGAAGCATCACTTGACTAAAGAAATTTCTCATTGCTCTTTCAGTTTACACAGAACTCAAAGTTGGGAGACCCAATTCAAAAATTCCTGGATCTTTTTACTAGAACTAACCAGACCATCTGCCATCCTCTAGCACATGAACTATTTTGCACTTTCAAATGGATGAGGTGCTGGTAAAGAATATTTTAATGTAATGTTAAAGTTTTTTAGGAAAAGCAGAAGCTTGAAAACAGGCTACAGTAGCCATTTGTCTGGTATATTTTTATAATTTTACAACAGTCTTCCTGTTGACATAATATTAGAGATGCAATGTGGTGTCTGTATTTACCCAAACCACCTAAATTGCTGACTTCTTATCAGTCTTTTTGGTTTATCTGTTACTACCTGATGGTCAACAACATACCAGGCTGAGTCATCTCTGTGTATAATACAAACACTTTCATTTTTTGGGACAGGTGAAAGCAGTATGTTGGTAAGGTACCTTTGGAAAATCCAAGACATCTGTCAAATTAACTAATTTTGTAATATCACCAGCAAAGTAGTGAATGCATTTGTCAGATTAACTCAATTGCTCAGTCTTTACTTTGAAAGTTTAACTGATTTTCAGAACAAAACATGTGCCCCAAGAGCCTTTATCCTTTTAAATTGTCAAACCCTTGTGTCTTTCACCTTATTAAATCATCAAGCATGGAACATAATACTTTTTTGGATATTTCAAAATCTCCTCCAAAATAGTTACACTAGTTTCTAGGGCACATAGATTCCAAATTTGGGCTGAAATTTTTTCTCCTAAAACAAGAGTTACAAAATTAGTACGTCTTTCTTCTAATTGATGAATCCCTTTAGAAAACTGTTTTTGTCATGTAAAATATCCTATAGAAAAATATTAGACAAAGATTGTGGGTGGGCTTTACAGTTTTCTCCTCTGATGTATATTTTATATGTTCCCTGCATCAAAGGAAGTATAAGGGGATATTCATTTTATCTTTACTTTGTTTACAGTCTTGTGTTCTTCAGTTCAATAAACAGCCAGTTTGTGTTTTCAAAAAATAATGTTCCTTCACATGGATAAGGTAAGTAAGAGTTTTTGTATTTCCATTTACTGATAGAACTGATTAAATTGATGATCTCGTAAGTATTTGAATGTCAGGAAGGCAATAAATTAGGAGTATTTAAGGACAGAAGAGATATTGTATCATTCATGGTCATATTTACCCTAGGATCTCATTTCATAAGGCTTCAGTGGTGACTTGATTATCTGTGTGAAAAGTATTTCTGTATTTGAAATATATTTCAAATATTTTTGGAAATATCTTAATTTTCCAACCAGCTTTTACAATAATAACAAAGCCTAAAGCTGATACCAGACAGCACTAACAATCAGAGTAGCAATAAATGTTCTTATGGAATGAAATACATTATAAAAACTTCACAGTTTAGATTTAGTTTTTCAACTAAATTAATCCAAGAATGGGAGATTTCCACCAAGCCTCCTTTCCAATTGGTTAGTTGCATTTCACACTTTTCTTAACAAAAGCTACTAGAATATTCTGAGACTAGATTTCTAGAAATTAGAAATAAAATGTTTTTTATTAAGTAGGTATGGAACAGAAGCAGTATTTCAAAATTAAAATGAGCCGCTAACTGCAGAAGGGACACAATCCAGCATAAATGCATGTTATCTTCTCTGATTTCTTTATGTTTACCACAGGAATGTCATAAGTATGGCTCTTACCCCAAAACAGTCCTTTTAACTGTGTGAAGTTCTTTCCAGATTCAAGCCTGATAAATTCAGCATCTTAGTTGTTCCCCAGGGGAGTAGTTAGGAGGAAGTATAAGTACAGTTTTCTGAGCATCTTAATCCAGTTTCCCTCCTAACTTATATATGGGTTTCTGCAGGGAATTATAGCTTTCTGATTCGTCTTGTAGGGTTTCTTCCATAGGCAATAGTACAATGCACTGGTGTGTGTGTGTCTCTGTCTATAGCATAAACTAATAGGACACTGAAGGACTTACCCCTCCAGTCTGGGATCTTGAATACCTACCTTAAAAAACAAGCATTTTTTTTTTCCTGGCAGGGTATAATAGTCTGTAGATAAGGTACTTTTATTCTTAGCTTCTTGCACTATATATGCTTAATGATGCCTCCCCATATGAAAACTCCAGAAAGGCAGAAGTTAAAAATGGAACATTTCTTGGCCCTAGTTCTCTACTCTTTAAGGCATATAAGTGACTGGTTGCATTTTCATCAATAAAATAGTAATGCTTTCTACGTGAGAGGAAAATGAGATCGTCTGGGTTTGGATTTGTTGTCAGGAAGATGGACTAATACCATGCACAATCCCATGGCTTCAAATGTCATGAGCTACTCCAGGGAAAGGGAAGTTTCATGTCAGGTCTGGTGCCAGAGAGATTTTAGTCCCCCTACATATTCTTTCATATAGGCATCCTATGTTCTCCTTTTTCCCATTCGGTTAAGGTTTAGCCTTTCATTTCTCAACTTTAACAGCAGTTGATCATGTAAAAATAAATAAAGAAAATCTATGAACTGCCTGACTTGAAAAATAGTCCCCAGTAAATGTTACTTAAGGGAGGAATTAAAAAGAACAACATCAAAACTTAATGTAGAAATTCCCGCTGAGCTAAGAATTTTGTGAGTACTCACATACTCTCAGCTGTGCTGAGGATGGGCCAAAGACTATCTCAATGTACTACCACCACTGTGTAATCCCTTCTATGTGTTTAAGTGAATGGCTCTTCTTCTAATGTTGAAACTCTTGCCAGTGTAATTATTTTAACAAAAATGACGATTCAGCCTTTGGAATTTCTTCAGCAAATCTTTTTCTGATATTATTTATTATTGCACTTACTGCAGCATATAATCTCAGTGACAAGTGTATCCTGATAATGTAATTAGATACCACTAAGCAATTGTGTTTATGTGACTGCTTTTTCAAGATTTCCTTGCAATTATAATGCAAGTCCCAGAAGACTCTTTTAGTAATAATATGATGCTATTCCTTCACATATTTCTAACTCTATTTGCAATTCATTTTCCCAAATGTAGCTACTGAGCTACATTTTTTCTTAACAGATGTGTGCCTTGGTCTAAATTTGAGAAAATTTAGACAAAATAGTTTAGTCCTACCAAAAACTGAAATTTGGGAAAAGCCTGTTTTCCCTGTGTTTAGAAATGATCTGGTGACCATTTCTCACAATATCAGGAGCACACCAAACACTGGAACAAGAAACGATGCTTTGCTGTTTTTTTTTTTTTTTTTGCTGTTGTTTGTTTGTTTGTTTGTTTGTTTTTGTTTTATGTGAAGCATATTCCTTTGTCTCCCTTGTGAAAATAAACCCAGGGCTACAGGCCCTTGTGACACTCATAGGTCCCATATTATCAGATGATTATTTAGAGATTTGCTTAAAAGCTATGGATGTAATAGCCTGTCTGAGGCTTTTCAAGTACTTTTACCTAAAACTCTGTATGAAGGGACAGTTCTGAGAGTCACTTCCATGAAGATGTATTTTCTACTCCCTTAGGCTGAAAAGAGCACTAAACCTAAGACTTCTGCTCCCAAGGGATACTTTGTAACTACTAAACTGTTATATAAAACTCACTATGTCTTTAACTTCCATAATGTTTAATAGAAAAAAAAAAAATCTAGGTTCTGTTTCCTTAAAGAAAAATATAATTATTGGCAACTCTTAAGAAGCAGGCATTTCTATCTGCCTCTTCAGTTGCCCCCACTTTTGGGCTTTAGCAGCTTCCTATTGACTATGCTGACTACTCTAAAACCCACGTTTTGGCACATAACTCTCTCATGAGTATTTTCAAGACATTTGGTGCACTGATTTAAATTGTCAGTTGTACACCTGGGGCTCATGACCCAGACACTCAGAATACCCCTAAGTACTGCTAACCTAACCTAGGGTAGTGGCAAGTCAGTGACAAAGCTTGAACTTGCATTTGGGAGTCTCCATCATTCTCCATGGTAAGTACAGATTCAGTCTTTTATTCTCTCTAAACCACAAATATTTCTTTCTTGTGAACTTGGCTCCTTATCCCCATTTTTTTTCTTTCATCTATAGAGCTGAATAAATCTGAAAGGATTGTTATTGAAGCCCAAATAAAGCAGCCATATGGATTCTTGTCTTGGAGAGCCGCTGCTTCAAATAGCGTCCAAAATTTAGGGTTCTTTGAAACCTAGTAATATTGGGGTCCAAAACAGAAGACACCTGTTAAGGTGTGGCAAAGGAAAATGGAGTGTTTAAAAATGCATATGTTAAGTACACTTCTAAATTACTAAAACGATAGTAAAACATCTATCTGTACAAGACCAAGAAGATGAGAGGTACCTAACTTGTAAAAATTACTTCCTAGATCTCTTTATGGACTAGGGTTCCTAGGAAGATTTTGTGGTATTAAACCATCAAAAAGGCGCATCATCCTCAGTCTGGAATAACGCTTTGTTTATACAAAAAAGGTGATATAGAAGATCAACCATGAAATCCAGAAAAAAAGAAAAAAAGGGACTAGAATTAGCCTAGCCAAAATGAAAAACGTATCAGAAAAGTCATACATCAGCAAAGCTAATGGGAATCTGTGAATGTGAATGTTAATGCCTAAATAGCAGCTGAATACTTAACATTTGCAGAGCTATTCTGGCCATCAAAAGTTATATAAAACAAGTCAAAAAAGGAGTAAAGCTTAAAACTATTAAGTAACAAATAGTTTAATATCTTTAACAAAGCTAAGAATTTTACTGAGGAACAGCTTTACATCCAAAGATTGCTTCTGGTATTATACACTTTGAAAAAAATTCTTCTGTCAGAAGGCTAGGTAAGAAAAGTGTTCCTAAGAAAAGTGGGATTATTAGACCTACTTTATAATCAAATAGTTCCAAAATGACAATGACAATGACAGAAGATGATATTAGCAGTCCATGACAGCTGCTTGGTCTGTCAGCATTACTGCCTAATCCCATACTGTTATGGGATTTAATGAGAAAGTAGTAATTTAATGAGAAGCGGGAAGGTCTGCCCCAGCAAACTCCATCAGAGAATACATGCAATAATAAAAGATTGAAATTATAGCATTAATTAATAGCATAGAAAGGATTTGGTACTCTTTAAAGAGAAGATATTGCTCCAGAATAGATTCCGCAGTCATTGCATGTGTCTGGGAAACTCAGGAAGATACACTGCTATTAAAAATATGCCTTGTATTTATTATTATTACTGTAAACCTACACGTAACCCTTCATATCAAAAAGGAAGCAAAAGTAACAACAAAAGTCTACCTGAATTACTCCATTGTAAATGGATCTGAGAACGTAGTATTGCTGTTCCTGCCTATATCATACACTTTACTGTTTTCAGCTACCTACTTCTTGCTTTTTCTTAAACATGGAAAGTGTTTCCTGTAGTATTCCAGCTCTTCTCAGTTCAGTGCTAAAATAGGCACTAGCAAATCTTTTCTGGGTCCAATTAGATGCTTGAGATAACAAAACATTAAGCAGGAGATTAATCGCAAAATATATTCTCTGCTTTATCTTTTGACATAACTGCCTCATGTTTAACAACTGACGTTGGTGATTATGTGTGCTGGTAATTCAGATCTTAATGGAGCTCCCTGCCAAGCCACCCAGAGGAGCTGGCACAAGGCCTAAGCTGTGGATGGATCAGAAATGGCATGTATATGGAATCAAGTAATTCTTGTGGTGGGGATGACAGCTGCTTAGTGTTAGCTGAAGGTATGGAGAAGTAAGGACTACTTTGCTCTCCCTGACCCTCTTATGGCAAAACATATACCTGGCATAAATGTGTATCATACCACTGAAACAAATTAAATTGTGCCTGTTTATGCCCTGGCTATAATTTGGCCTTTGCTTTCAATCTCATTAATAGAGTAAAACAGTTGAGAGCCAGTTATTCCTAACCAGATATATATTTTGCTACTGTCTCACTAATGTAGACTTTGAATTTCTGCCAAAATGCCTATACCAAATTTAATTGAATAAATATTGGAATGAATTTGAGTTTGAATCATAAATTCACCTCTGAGGGAGCATCTTCCAGTATCAGCTTTCATTTGTAGGTGATCTTTTCTCACAAGGCATCAGGGAGCCACTCATTCTCCTTGAATCCTTACTGATCGGCAGAAATCATCTCCCTGGTTGGCTTCTATTTCTTTTCTCAGTTCATGAAAAGTTGTTGTCTCTGCTGGCATATTTATTGCTGCTCTTGCAGATAAATGAACTATCCCAAGCATAACCTGACCACAGATGGTATAAAGCTCACTTTAATCAATCTCTTGTTGTATTCCTGGAATCAGAACTGGCCTGGCCCCAACTTCATAAGCTTGTTATGTCAATGCCCAGACTGTACAAAACATCAGTTGCATGGGGCACTAATCTGTTTATTTTTGTACAATGAGCTATAGACTGTTTTCACAATGCAGCTTTCACATGAGAAAATGTTTGCTTGCTGTTCACTGATACTTTGCTGTTTCAAGGGCCACTAATCTGTCTAGCCTGAGGGATTCCAGGGTGTTTGTACTTCTCATTTCCTAGCAGGTAAGCAGAAAGCTTAGATCTTTCAAAAGCTGTTTTAAGTCCATTTTGTGGAAATACTTTGCTTGGAGATATATATTTACGCCATGGGGATTGGCCTGATAGCCAACTGGATAGGACTGTAGTCTAGAGAGATATATGACTCAGCTTTGACAATAGTCCTGCTGAGATGTGCAAACATCTACAGCTGTCTCCCTTTGGCCTCCCATGAGGGATATGCAGGGTCAGTGCCTGCCATCGTCTGGCACCCAGCAGCAGGTGAGCAACAGGCCTAACAGTTAGAGAAAATACTTTGGGTCTGAGCCAGAGGAGCAGCTCCCTTACAGGTCCTTTCTGACCTGCCTATAAAGACACCGTTGGTAACAAAAAGAGGTGACTGAACTTCCACCAATGTTTTGTAACACTGGGCTGTTGCTCAAGGTTTGGTTTAGAGCCTGTCTCTTGACAATGGTAACAACTGCAGGGTAAGGAGTGGGTTTAAAATGTGACAAACCAAGTTACCATTTCTCTTTCCCAGTGAGCACTTCGTCAGGGAAAGGCAGCACAATTCTCCATTAATATCAGTTCTGAATGGGTCACAAAAGCTTTGCACTTACCTGCTGCTAAGCTAAAAAAACACAAAACTACTTCTGCAGGTAGACTCTGGTAAGACCTTTCCATTAGCAGGTGTCTACATGCAGACAGGCCTGGAGGAGAGAACCACATTCAAATGTAAAGTGTTCTAGGGAAGTTCTTTCCATTTGAAAACCTAATATTTTTAGACTCAATTTTCCCTTTCTTGCCATTTACGTTGTTTTTTTGTTGTTGTTGTTGTTTGTTTTGTTTTGTTTTGTTTTTGTTTTTGTTTTTTTCCAGGGCAAGAGATGGAAAACTTCTGCTTATTCCATTTTAATACTAAGCTAGATTTAAACCTGGACCTTAAGAGTAGTTACAGTAAGATCATTATTTCCAAGCTGAAAATGAGGACATAGTACTAGGGTCTGCAATGTGTGAGACGGAAAACACATTTTCAGTGCACTGATTTCATTTTTTAAGCAGTTGATTGATTTTTTCCCAAGGTCTGGAAATTAAAGAAAATCATGACAAAAATAAGGTAGTGAATAGAGATGAATGACCTTGCTTAAATGCAAGCTTTAAATGAATGCATCACATTCTTCTGGAAGTTATCTTGTGCCTGTACAACTTACTACATGGAGGATATTTCCTGGGCAACCTGCTCTAGGTGACCTTGCTTGAGCAAGGGAGTTGGACCAGATGACCTCCAGAGGTCCCTTCCAACATAATCACATGATTCTGTGTTTCTGTGATATCTGTCTCTGTAGCCCTGTGCTTGGAAAGACAGAAATTTCTATGTAAGTGATGTCACAGAATCATAGAATCATTCAGATTGGAAAAGGCCCATAAGATCATCAAATCCAACCATCACCTAACACTACCAAGTCCACCACTAAACCATGTCCCTAAGCACTACATCCACATGTCCCTTAAGTACTTCCAGGGTTGTCAACTCCACCACTTCCCTGGGCAGCTTGTTAAATGCCTAACCACTCTCTCTGTGTACAAATTCTTCCTGATATCCAATCCAAACCTCCCCTGGAGCAACTTGAGGCTGTTTCCTCCTATCCTACCACTTGTCATCTGAGAAAAGAGACTGACACCCTCTTTGTTACAACCTCTTTTCACGTAGTTGTAGAGAGCAATAAGATCTCCCTTCAGCCTCCTTTTCTCAAGACTAAACAAGCCCAGTTCCCTCAGGCACTCTTCATATGTCTTGTTTTCTAGCCACCAGCTTCATTGTTCTTCTCTGAACGCATTCCAGCAACTCGATAACCTTCATGTAGTGAGGGGCCCAAAACTGAACACGGTACTCAAGGTGCAGCCTCACCAGAGCCGAGTACAGGGGGACAATCACTTCCCTAGTCCTCCTTGCCCCACTATTTCTGATACAAGCCAGGATGCTATTGTCCTTCTTGGCCACCTGAGCACACTGCTGGCTCATGTTCAGCTGGCTATCAACCAGTTGCCCCAGGTCCTTTTCTGCTGGGCAACTTTCCAGTCACTCTACCTCACATCTATACTGCTGCATGGGCTACAATACACTGAAAGAGAAAACCAAATTTCACAAGGCTTATAAAAATCATTCAAACACCTCAAGTAAAGCACACTATTGCAAAATTTAAGAATGTAGAATCAGTTAAGAAATAGAAATGGTGGCACGCTTAATTCCTAAAAAAAAACAACTCACAATATACGTTAATTGATTGTCTGATGAGGCATATTCAATCCTTAAATTTACTGCAGAATCTGAGAAATTTAATGTATTTTATTAATTTCTCATTTAGATCAAATCCCCATGATTTTGAAGATCCAATCCTGTAGGAATAAAACATTTTTAAGGCCTAAAAATGGTGTCTAAATATAAAATCCTTTACTGATATAAAAAAATATCATTTGCACTCAAGTCCTACTGAACGTGACAATGACTCAAAAAGACAGAGGACAGAGCTCTGTTGGAACAGCATCCTGTTCATCGCCACTCTCACAAAATAGGTTCAACACAGTTTTCTTGAATGGAACTTCTTAGGTACAATTCTGCAAAATGCTGAGTGCTCATAACACCATCAAAATTAAGTGCCCCTCTTGAAATAAAGACTTTAATAGTTTCTTTCTTAATTTCTCCATCTGTATGATATGGTTGATAGGATTCAACAACTTTTCTAAGGTATTTAAGTCTTCCTTGGATGCAAAGAATCTTGAAATGAAATCTTTCATAGTGAACAGTAGATCTTAAAAAGTTATTTCAGTACCTGTGTAAGGTACAGAGTGGTTGAGGAGGTACAATGCTATCTAATTCTTCTGTTTTCAATATTAAGAGTAGTTGTGAGTTTCAGATGAGGGTAACCTTTAAATAACTGCATTTTCTCCATTATGTTTTCTAAAACTCTCTTGTCTGCACTTCAAATGTTACCTTAGAGCATCCTTAACTTCTTCTTTTCCCAGAGTAATACAAAAATAATCTACTATGGGCAAAACACAGTCCTACACATGCTGCATGAAAGCCACAAAATGGCTTAATCTGATGTGCATAGAAAATATGATTGTGGTACAATAGTAGGTAAATTTGTACAAGATAACAGCATTATTATTATGAGCAATAAATGCACATCAAACATCAGAGATATCCCATCTTCTATAGAATATTCAAAACCTTGTGATTTTTATGATTAATTATATCAAAGAGTTATAAATCACAGAAATGTTAGTTAGACAGACTTCTGGAGGTCACCTAAATCCAACCTGCTACTTTAAAGTAGGAGATCGCCAGTGTTTAATCAGGTCAGTAACGGCTTTGCCTAACTGAGTCTTAACAAACTCCAAAGATGGAAAGTCCATAATCTGTTCCAACGTTCCTTTACTCTTTACTGAATTTTTTTTTTTTTCATAATCTTCAGCTGCAGTACTCCAAGCCTCAGCCTGTGGCAGGCCAGTCAGACTGTATGTTCCCCGGAAAAATAATGGAAGGAGCCTTTTTGGTACACATTCCTGGGCACACAAAGGAGAATAAAATGACAGGAAACAATCAGCATAGACTTACCAAAGATAAATTATGCCTGACCAACTTGGTTGCCTTCTATGATAAAAGGTCTCTAGATGAAGTGAGAGCAGTGAATATTGTTTACCTTGACCTTAGCAAGGCTTTTAACACTGTCTTACACAATATTCTTGAATCCAAATTAGGACATTACAGTCTGGAAGGGTGTACAGTGGATGGGTAAAAAGACTGTTGTGTGATCAGGCTTAGAGGGCAGTGGTTAATGGATTGTGCTCTACCTAGAGGGTAGTAAAAAGTAGAGAAATGCAGGGGTCTACTCTGCAACTTGTCCTGGTCAACACCATTATCTCAAGGAGACGACTGAGTGCAGCCTCCTCAGGTTTTTAGATCACACTAAAACAGAGGGAACAGCTGAAATGGTTGAGAGCAGGACTGCCATACAAAGTGAACTTGGCAGGCTGGAGGAATGGGCTGAGAGGAACCCCATGAAATTCCACAGGGGCAAATGCCAAGTCCTGTGTCTTGGAAGGAAAAATCACTGGCAACAATACAGGCTGGGCTGAATCGGGCTGGGGAGCAGCTCTGATGAGAAGGACCAGTGGGGCTTCACAGACAACAGGATGAGCATGAGTCAGTAGTGTGTCCTGGCACCAAAGAGGGCCAACCACATCCTGGGTGAAATGAACTGGAGCATAGAAAATAGATCAAAGGAAGTTATTATCCCATTGTACATCATCACTCGTGAGACCACACCCAGAATATTGCATCCAGTTTTGTGCCTTCCCCAGTCCTCCAGTATGAAAATAGATTTTGAAAAACTGAAGCAAATTCAGAAGACAACAATTGTGCTATTTGGGGTTGAAGCATTTGCCTTGTGAGGAAAGGCTGAGGGCGCTGGACTTGTTCACCCTGGAGAAGGGAAGGCTTCAGAGAGCATAACAACAACCTACCAGTACCAACAAGGAAATCAAGAAGGTGTTGTGGGCTCTTCACAGTGGTCCATGGTGGGTGGATGAGATACAACACACATAGTTTAAGCAAGAGAGGCTCAGACTGTATATAAGGATAAACTTTTATGAAATGAGGGCAATCAAACAATGAACAGGTTGCCCAGGGAGGTTGTGCAGTTTCCATCCTTGAAGGTTTTTAAGAACAGACCTAGACTTGTGCAAAGCATTTAGCACTGTCCCATACAACATCTTTGTCTCCAAACTGGGGAGACATGGATTTGACAGATGGGCCACTTGGTGGATAAGGAATTGACTGGATGGTCACAGTTGAGGAGGTGCAGTCAACAGCTCGATGTCAAGGTGGAGACCAGTGACGAGTTCCTCAGGGTTCTGTACTAGGACCTGTACTATTTAATGTCTTTGTCAGTGCCATGGACAGTGGGATTGAGTGCACTCTCAGCAAGTTGCCAATGACACCAAGCTGTGTGGTGCGCTTGACACACTGGAGGGAAGGGATGCCATCCAGAGGGACCTTGACAGGCTCAAGAGGCCTGTGTGAACAACATGTGGTTCAACAAGGCCAAGTGCAAGGTCCTACACCTGTGTCGGGGCAATCCCAAGCACAAATACAGGTTGGGCAGTGAGACGATAGAGAGCAGCCCTGCGGAAAAGGACTTAGGGGTACTGGTGGATGGAAAGCTTGACATGAGCTGGCAATGAGCACTTGCAGACCAGAAAGCCAACCATATCCTGGGCTACATCAAAAGAAGTGTAGCTAACAGGTCAAAGGTGCTCCCCATCTACTCCACTCTTGTGAGACCCCACCTGGAGTACTACATTAAGTTCTGGGGCCCCCAGTATAATAAAGACGTGTACCTGTTAGAGCGAGTCCAGAGGAGAGCTTTAAAGATGATCAGAGGGCTGGAGCACCTCTCCTATGAAAAAAGGCTGAGGGAGTTGTGGATGTTCAGTCTAGAGAAGAGAAGGCTCCAAGGAGAACTTATAGTGGCCTTCCAATATAGTGGTCAAAGGGGGCTAGAGGAAAGATGGGGAGAGACTCTTTCTCAGGGAGTGTAGTGATAGGACAAGGGGTAACGGTTTTACACTAAAAAGGGTAGGTTTATATTAGGTATAAGGAAAAAATTCTTTACTATGAGGTTGGTGAGGCACTGGCACAGGTTGCCCAGAGAAGCTGTGGATGCCCCATCCCTGGAAGTGTTCAAGGCCAGGTTGGATGGGGCTTTGGGCAACCTGATCTAGTGGGAGTTGTCCCCGCCCATAGCAGGGGGGTTGGAATTAGATGATCTTTAAGATCCCTTCCAACCCAAACCATTCTATGATTCTAAGCCATGAGCAGACTGCTCTGACCTCACAGATAACTTTACTTTGAGCAGAAGGTTGGACTAGAGATCTCTTAAGAATCCTCCCAACTTGAGAATTCTTATTGCCGCTTGTCGCATTATCTGCTGAGAAGATTGTAACTACCCTTCAAGTATTTTATTGTCCCTTAGTCTTCTCTCTGACAGTTCACACAATCTCCCTCAACCTCTTTATATAGGCTTTGTGCTCTGAGTATCCTGGTAGATATCCTTCAGTGTGTTGAGAGTACCAGTTTCCTTTAGAAACAGAGACACAATTAGAGACAGTAAGCCTTATTTGCTTCCCATGGAACTTGTGTGAAGTCTGTGTAATTGCATTTCACCTATTCACCTTTGTCACAGATATTCTAGCCCTTCCCATAGATACGTTTAAGAATAAATTTACCTACATAAGTAATCCATCAAAAAACGGTGAGATGACTCAAATGCTTTGGACATACAGATGTGCAAATTTTCCCCTGGCCCAAGCTGAAAGATGAATGAAATTGCAATACACCTTGAATACAATGTGTCCAGAAAACCAAAAAACTGAGGCACATGTGAAAATGAAAACTAAAACAAGAAGCTGGAATTCTATCCCTTTTCAAATAGATGGCAAAATTTCACTGATTTTGGTGCAGCCAAGATTTCATCTGCTATTTCTAAAATAATCACTCTGAGATCACCCCTAAATTGCTAACCTGTATTTTTCGAATAATAGATTATGCTTGATCTTGTCCACTTCTGTTTTGCTGTCTGATAAGCATTATTACACATCACTGTAATAATCTTTCGTGATTTTTTGCTCACAGGAGAAGAAAAAATACTGTCTGTCTTGGCTGGAAAATAGTATACAGAACATGTTCATAACTTCATCCAGTAAGACATTTCTATGCTAGTGAATCACAAGAGTCCTCAGTGCATCTCTATTTCCCAGGTTATTCCTTTTCTCCAGAGCAGTGCTGTATTTCAGGCATTGACATTAACACCTAGAAAGAAACATATCAGGGCTTATTGACGTCAGATGTGACACATGGATGTGATAGGTATCACAAAGTAATTTCTTTTTAAAGAGACCACAGAAATCATTTTTGGTGCATGTAGAAACAGTTGCAACTTCAAAAAGACTTTTCATTTTCAAGGAATAGGCAGAGTAATGTCTTAGTGCTGTCATAAAAATGAGTTTGTGCTCTAACTTTAGTGACCCAATAACTTGCAACACCAATATAATTCATCACACTGTCAGAAAGAAAGAACCAAGGAGGAGGGAAATAAAACATCATATTATATTGTAGCTAGTATTTGCAGTTTCTAAGGGAGCAGGGTACCAGCTGATTGGTGCCTAAACATCAGATCATTAAAAATAGTTCAGTTAATAACTGCAATTTTAAAAAGATTTTTTTTTAGATTTTTTTTTTTAGTCTGATTTTTCTTAATAGTGTTGTTTTGGTTTCTCTTCACCTATTTTAATAAGGAGTCTTTCAGTTTGGGCTCTGGATGAATTCTGAGAATATTACTTCTCATTTTTGATTAATATCTTAAAGTTATTATCTCTCTACACTAGACTTTGCTGAGATGTAATTTCTGAGCTGATCTAATATAATGGATCATGTTTCCTAAGCCATTTAGAGAAATGCAGCTGATTTAATCTGCTCTTCACTAAATAATAAAATAAAATAAAATAAAATAAAATAAAATAAAATAAAATAAAATAAAATAAAATTGATGCAGTGTCACAGGGGATATTCATTAAACTGTAGAAAATAGGAACTAGTAGAGAAACTGAGTGGTAGGTGAGAAACTGACCAATGAAATTGGTAATGGCAATTGGCTGGACAACAGAGCCCAGAGAGTGTACTTAGTGGTGCAGAATCTAGTTGGAAGCCTGTAGCTAGCAGTGTCCCCCAGGGGTC
>VXAA01006018.1:96508-108696 GCA_013399115.1 Anseranas semipalmata
GGTGAGGCCACACCTGGAGTATTGTGTCCAGTTCTGGGCTCCCCAGTACAAGAGGGACATAGAACTACTGGAGCGAGTTCAGAGGAGGGCTACTAAGATGATTAGCGGACTGGAGCACCTGTCGTACGAGGACAGGCTGAAAGAACTGGGCCTGTTTAGCCTGGAAAAGAGAAGACTGAGGGGAGACCTCATTAATGTATATAAATATCTGAGGGGAAGATATCGAGAGGATGGGGCCAGACTCTTTTCAGTTGTGCCCAGTGACAGGACGAGAGGCAATGGGCACAAACTGAAGCACAGAAAGTTCTGGCTGAATATGAGGGGGCACTTCTTACTGTGAGGGTGACAGAGCACTGGAACAAGCTGCCCAGAGAGGTTGTGGAGTCTCCTTCTCTGGAGATATCAAAACCCGCCTGGATGCCATCGTGCGCAACGTGCTCTAGGTGGTCCTGCTCGGCAGGGGGGTTGGACTAGATGATCTTCTGAGGTCTCTTCCAACCCTGCCCATTCTGTGATTCTGTGAAATATCGAAAAGAACAGAAATGAGATTTATCTTCATAGAAGAAAGTTACTTATGGAATTCTAAAAAGTTAGTCTTGGGACTGATGTTATTTAAATATTTCTTTAGGGACTTGGCACAACAAGTGTCAATGTGATAATGAAATTTAGTAATGATACAGAATCGGAAAGCATCTTCAATACAGAATATCATGTGAGGATGACTGAATGACTCTGAGGACTGGAATAAAACATAAGTTATACAAAAGTCAAAATTCAAAATGAAAGACCAGGCAGTGCTGGCTAGACCAAAAGTATTCTTAAGGTAGAACCTAATCTGTTTACCTTTTATTTTAGTCATATAAAAACAGACAATCTAAATGTAAAGCCTACATCTCCTATCTGGTCAATGGAGAGAAGTAGGTGCCTTTGAAGTCTTCACAAGTGAGATCATATCTGCATAATTTAGGTGCTTAACCTTGGGCAAATACATCCTTTCTCTGGAGATAAATCTTACTACTTCATTAAATACCTAAAATGAAGGTATTAGTTGGTTACCCTAAGCTAAATGAACTGGATTAATCCCTAGGAGCATATGGGTTTGATATGTGAGACCTACCAGACTGGCATCTGAAACATAGAATTAAGAGCTTTGATCCCTCACAGTGTACGTGACGTATTAGGCAATCCAGAAATGACATTTTTGAGTGAGGAGCCTTCTTAAACTATGCAATAGCAAATGCAGAACATAGCTAAGAAGGGAAGCATATCCAAAACATTTTCCTTTATGTAGCTTTAGCAATGGACTCAGGATCCAGAATACTCCTTGGATTTCCTTTTCATATTTACAGACTGAAGGAAGAGAAGGTATCACGAAGCACTCTAAGAGTTTAGGAGTAAAACTCTTCTTCCAGATAATTACAGATGGGCCAGGATGGACTCAGATATAAAATAAGCCCTGAATATTTTCAGAGACTGACAACCCTGAGATGGGTTGTTTTAAACACACAGCTTGCCTATATGAACTTGTGTAAGCCAGGAAAGTTTTTTCTTACATCAGACTCTTCTTTCTCTACTCACAGGCTTGGGCAGAAGTTTATCAAGTCTGGAAGTGACAGATAAAACTGCACACTGTACTTGTAATTTCCTTATTTTTAAGTTGCAGTTGAGACTCGGTCTTACCAACTTTTTATCTTTTTCCTGCCCTTGCCTTTTAAAAGAAAAATGACTGGATTTCTGCAGCAGCAATAACTACCAATATAGCCTAGCCTAGCTTGTATCTCTTTTGCCACAAAAAGCCTATTTAATGCTTTCACTAATGTTTTTCAAATGTTGTCAAGTGAGTCTTTTCCTGTGTAAGATTCTGTACAATTAAAGGGAAAAAAAAGGTCAGGAACACAGTATTTTAATTAGTAACATCTTGTTTATTCACCCTCACTAATTATTTGTTTCATATGCTTTGATTGTTTTTTATCCTTTTCCTGTGGTTTTAAAAGGTTTATTGATGGTTGCTAGTATTGAAACACAGGACAAGCGCTTTGTTAGTGCCTTAATTGTTCTTAGGCTAGAGACACCTTTTAAAAGGACTCCAGTAAGGACTGCCCAGCATAATTAAGGGTAATAACATTGTTTGTTTGATTGCTTGTTTTTTAGATAAATGCTAAGATGTTCATGGATTTATGAATCAAAATCTTTAAAAATTTCCAGACATTGCAAAAGTTTGCAAGATGCTTACAGATAGAATTTTTTTTTGTATGCTCTGATATCCCAGGACCCACTTGCGCTTTAGTGCATGGTACTGCACTTTCCCAGGTATGTGGAGCTCTTGGTTAAAAAGACCCTCAACCTTTCCAGAACCTGGGTGAGTAATCTGGTATAGTTCTACAGACATATCAGCTCTTTTTTGAGCTAGCTGGGGAATCTACATGGAAAGGTGAAGAACAGGCTAATTTATAATTTAGATGCTGTCAAGTACTTCTGTGTACCTAAATTTCTTACTAGGTTTAGTCTTTTGTCTGTGCCTCAGAGAAGTTCATTACTTGGTTTTGTGACTTAGCCCGTGGTTAGTCCAACCTCTAATAGAAAGACACTACTTAGTGGGAATTAACCAATTAACTTAGAATTATTTAATAATTATTTAGTTTCCAAACTGTTAATAAGCCCCAGTAACTATTGCATTACCTAAGAGAAAACCTTACAAGACAGAAACAGCAAATTTCTACATGAGCCACTCTCAAACTATAACCTTAAATCTGGACATAGGAAAGTAAAGTAGACAAAGTACAAATGGGACCAAACTCTTTGCTGTTGCCATTCTGTAAACAAGAGCTGTCTTTTGTGAGAGGTCTCTACATGACATGTTGGTTGCATTGAGACAGTTTTTAATAACATTTTGAAGCCACTGTAGTTCTGCCAGCTTTACATTGAAGCTTTCCAGTATTAGACACATCTTGAGGCTTTAAATATCCATTAAAATGATCTGTTTCCTCACACAACAAAGTTGGAAAGGTATTAAAAAACCTGCTGCCAACTTGAATTAATGACTAATCCAATAATGTTCATGCAATGCCAGGGCAATTAAAATTATTTTTAACATTTTAAAATTTGCATTAAAAA
Source organism: Anseranas semipalmata (assembly GCA_013399115.1). Taxonomy (NCBI): domain Eukaryota; kingdom Metazoa; phylum Chordata; class Aves; order Anseriformes; family Anseranatidae; genus Anseranas; species Anseranas semipalmata. The sequence goes on from VXAA01006018.1 coordinate 99,623, forward strand.
AACTAACCATATTTTTATACCTTCTTTCCAATCCTCTTTTTCCCTTGTAGATAAGCTATGTTCTAACCCTCATGTCTTTTTTTTTTTTGTTTTTTTTTTTTTTTCCCTGGGAAATTGTTATGTATTACCTCTGCTACCTACCTCTGCTCTAGTAGTTGGCAACCCTGCCCAGAGCAGGGGGGTTGAAACTGGATGATCTTTAAGGTCCTTTTCAACCCAGGCCATTCTATGATTCTATGACTCTATGATTCTATGATTCTTTTAAGGCTCTAAATCAGCACTGTAATGAAACGGTGCAATAGCTAGCTCATTCCAATAAAAATATGGTGGTAGAATCAGACTGTAAAGTTGTTAGCTATTCCTTCCTTGCTTCACATTATATTACATCTGTGAACATGTGAGCACATCTATGAATGTGCATTTTTAAAATCTGCAAAATCTAAGTTTAAACTGCATACGTTTAAAATAGAATTTCCAGCTTACATAAAATCTAAAACTATTTTCTAGAGAGACAGATTTGGTATGCCAAATTAAGGGATAATTCTCTGTTCTTGTGTACTTTTATTACAATCCAAAAGTTGTACTAGGAAAAATAAGAATGGAAGCAATGGGTGTCAGATACATGTTCTCACATCAAAGTGTGCTATGTGTTTAATATTTAATCAATTAAATAGAGATCTAATTTTCCCTTTAGGATGGAAGTACATTCATTCCTATTGTGATGAGGTGATACAGGTATGTTGTTAGGTAAGAACTCCTTTTAGAGTACTTAAGGTGAGAAGTATCATCATAATTACCTCTTCCATATATCAAAGGAATAGAAATTCATCATGTGATGTCCTTTAACTCATTTATTAATCAGAGCATGTCTTTTAGGAAAACATTCAGTTTTCAATTCAGCGTGATAAAAATCTACCATAGTTTTTGTCAAAGAGTGGTTAATTAACTTGATTAACTGTCTTATTGTGAATTATGATATAAGCAACAATTTCCAGATCCTCTGAACTATCTCTTTAGATTATCTTCCTACCTTCAGGTTAGGTATTTCTTATAAAGTGTGAAATGATATTAAATGATCTGTGAGATATTTCAAAAATTATTATTATTTCTAATAGCATTTAGGATTAAATTTTAATCTCTCATATCTTTCTATAAATAGCATAAGGTTCCATATTTCTCTGAATGGATTTAGCTTTTGTATGAAAAAAATGGAAACACACAGACAGCTTTGAAAATATTTGCATCTTTTTTTTAAATAAAATAACGAAAATATGTAACATTCATCTTCAAGAATACTTCCTCCTTTAAAACAAAACCAAACCCAATATGTTTCATGCCTACATATGCCAAAAAGGGTGATTTCTGTTTTACTATAGATACTTCCAAGCTAGCAAAGGTGTATGTAGTCTGAAGCCTAAGTATCCTGATTCCCTTGGGCTGTATCTTAAAATGCTGCAACATACTTCACATTCACTACACCATATACTTCACAGCAAAATATATACTTGGTCTATTCCTACAGTACTTGGCACCACTACTTTCATCCATCCATCAGTCTACACTGAATCAATTATGCTTTTCATGTAAGTGAGAGTATGCCAATCAGTAAGGCTTCCTGAATAGGGATAAGCTGTGAAATAGGCACTGCCACATTGTCAGCCCTCCTGTAGCCTAGTTGAGAGGAAGTTGGAGAAGATATTGCCCTCCTAAATACACTCTCGCTGTTTCCCTTTAAATTTTCACATCCCAGTGCTAATTTCCACTTATATCACTGAAGTTCATCTGTTGGTGCTAGTATGGTGGAAATAAAATTAAGAACCTGCTTTCAGTTGTCTCCATACAAATTTAGTATAAACTGAAATCCATAGGCATTGTGACTAGTAAATTCTTCCCTAATACCACTAAGATAAACTTTGTAAAATTTCACACTGACAGAAGTTTGTAAGTGACTTATATGGTTATTCAGATCTAACCTAGATTAAAATTAGAACCTATAACAAAGATCATGTATTTAGGACAAAATATGCTATCAATATATTGAAGAATATTCCATATACTTCCTTAAAAAAATAATTATACACAAAAAATGCAAAATTTTCACCTAAAAATCAGAGGAAAATTTGAGATTGTAGTAATGACAATTTCTGCTATATTTAATAAAAGGGTTTATCATCCCTTTGTGTTTGCATTAACTGCATCAAATTATGTATTCTTAAACTGCTCACATTTGGGAACATCTGATACTATTTGTCGCGTTTCTTTTCAGAAATGTTATATATTAAAATAGCATTAAAAAAGAGTCATAGACAGGATGTAGCGGAATAGTGAAAGATCTTGCCATCAGTTTGAAACAGGTTTGATGTGCAGTTCACTAAATCCACATTTTCTCTTTCAGGATAAATTTTGAATATTTTTTTTCTGAATCAGAATGGGAACCAATCTTTTCAAAATTCCTATCAAACATAAATGCTAAAAACTTCTTGGTCTTAGAAGGTCTGAATTCGGAAGTATTTGTGGTGCCTAAGAGGATTTGTCAGATCATGTAACTCTTGTCATAGAAAATTCATTTCTCATAGGATGTAACATTTTGCTAGGTCACATTCTTCATGTCCAGAAATGCTGTCTATCTGCCAGTTCTATGCAGTTGTCCATGGCTTTCTCTCCACTGCTCTGTCAGTCTGCATTTACCTTATGTGCACTGTTTTCCATGGCAACATGGACTATTGCCTTTTGCCATTGCTTTATGTGGTGATTTGATGGCTGGACCCAAGCAAGCTCAGCTGTACATCCTCACTTCAGGTCACTGGTTACTTTGCTGTACCCACAAACACACTGCTCTTGGTATTATCATAACTGTGACAAAGTCTGTCATTTCTCTGTTGAGGTCCAGATGACTTCAGGGGATAAAAGTGTTTTTCTAGCTCATCAAAATTTGCTTTGTTACCTGTGAAGATGGTCTGCTGGATCCAACACTAGCAGGTAAAGATCCTTTTCTGTTTGTTTGCCTTTGCCACCAGTTTCTTGGATGTCTTTCCAGGGGATTAGGCATACCTACTGATATCCATTATGTTTTCAGATTCCCAGATGCCACTGAATCACTTGAATTCTCCTGCAATGTGTTGTTCATTTCCTGACTCAATGTCAGATAGGTCAGAACTTGTAAAATCTATCTTTAGTTTTCTCATCACATTTTTTTGCCCTCCAGATAGACCTTATCGCAGAAATCTGAAAATTAACCTTCTGTCATCCATATATTTCCTAAATCTTGATCTGTTTTTTTCCAGGTTCGGTTAAGAATTTGTATATCCTGTATATCTTTTGTATTGTTTGCACTCTTCTCACAGTTCAAACATATTCCTAATAAGCTTGCATACCCAGCTGGTGGTGTCCTTATGTCCTATGTGAAACATAGATTTTTCTTAGGTCTCCTCCTAAATCTGCAAGGGCTACCTGCACAGTCCCCTCAGCAACTGGGCATACTTATTCCTTAAGATCTTCCATCCATACAGTACTGTTCTCATTAATTTCATGAAGTAAGTGTATGGTAGCAAGCAGATGGAAACAATCTTTTGCTTTTTAGAGCTACGCTCTAGAAATCCTCTTGCTTGTGCCATCTTGCCAGAAGTTGTCAGAGGCAAAACATTTTCAGTTTGAGGAACTTTACTTAACTTTTACTGCCAATTAACACATACTTTTGATTATTGATTCAAATACTAAGAAAAAAAAAACCACAAACAAACAAAAAAAATCACAAACAAACAAAAAAAAAACATAGACAATTAAACACCTTCACTTTCCTCCCCCTTCCCCAGGCTCACTGCTGCCAGTTAATATGACTCCACTCTTCAAGCCATTTCCACACTGCATTAGCCGCCATCCAGGAGTCTGTATATACATACACTGGGGCCACTGATGTTCCTGAACATGTTCCAAGACTATTTTCAAGACCATTACTTCTGCAAACTGACTAGAGCCTTTGCAGGTGGCAGCTTTTCCTGTGGAGGGATTCCAACCAGCAGCTCACCACCTCCTGATCCCTGTTGCAATTTTACAAGATCCATCTGTAAACAAATGCTATTGTTTGTTTTCAGCACTTAATTCATCATATGCTGGGGCTTCAACAGCCCAAGGAATTTGCTTTCCTCACATTATTGATTTACTCGCTTACTGACTAATAAACTCAGCTAATCCCAGTCTGGAGCTTGAACCAGTGCATGCCTGCTGGTTAAGAGCCAAGACTCATTTTTGTCACATCGTACTGATTGCCCTTTTCTCAGTGGGTTTTGAACCCTTGAACAACAACAACAACAACAACAACAACAACAACAACAACAAAAAAAAACCAGGACAGGTAATGTAGGATATAACCACAGTGCCTAACACTTCAATGGTTTGCAGAACACCCTCATCTGCAGCTTAAGCCTCTTGCTCCAGAGGGGTGTGATTATTTTCAGCTCCAATGTAGCTCCAACTGCAGAATCCCAATAGCTTCCCTCTCATCTCTTGAGTCGCTCATTGCCACAAAATCCTACTGTTATTACCTGAAACTGCTTTTCTTTCCTGCACTGGTATATAGCAAAATTGCTGCATTTCTGGATCAGTAGTAATGCCATTGCACAGGCTACCTCCTGCTTGATCTGGTAAAAAACGTGCTGTTGTTTCTCTCCCCTCTCTTAAATGACTCTTTTTTTTGCAAGTCACTTGGTATAAGGGTTTGGTCAATTGACTGTAACTGGGGATGTACATACACCAAAATCTGTTAATGATCAAGAAGGCATTCTTGTTTATTGCAAATGGGCATCCATGTCACTTACTTGAGCAATTTGGGCAGCTGTGATATGTTTCAGAGAGGAGACATATCACAGAAAGCAGAGAGGAACTGCTGTGGACTGACCATAACTGCCCATTGCCCACTCTCCCTGCACCGATGAGGGAGGGGGTGGGTAGGTAGAGAAGCTGGGAATGAAGGAGCCTGGGAAATGAAATTAAGCCTGGGAAAAAGTAGGGGTGGAGGATAGGCGTTGTTTTAATTTTTGTCTTTGTTTCTCCCTACCCAAATCTATTTTAACTAGATAAATAATAATAAATTATATTAGTAATTAATTAATTTTCTCTAAGTTGAGTCTGTTTTGCTTTTTAACTTGTCAGTAATTCCCCTGTCTTTATCTCAACCTATGAGATTTTTCATCCTATTTTCTCTCCCTGTCCTGTTGGGGATGGGGAGTGAGTGAGCAATTTGTTGGTCATCTGACTGAAGTCCAAGGTTAACCTACCCTTTACGTAGTATTTTTTTGAAGTTGTTCCTCCAAGTCAATACATAATCAATGTAATGGAAAAAATATCCGGATATCTATCAGTTTAAAGGTCCTAGTCTTAGCTCACCTTATTTTGGCAGTGGGTTATACTCAGTCAATCCCAAATTCCTCTGTTGATGTGACAAGGAGGATGGGAGGTTGGGGTTGGTGAGTTTTTCACCACTTGTTTCTTATTTGTTTTCCTTCTAACCAGCATTGGTAACCTAGAGCTATTAACCTGGGCCATTCATGGCCTCTTCCCACACCAGTCCCCACTGCTGTCCTTGTACCAAAACCCTACTAACTGCCCAGTACAACAGTAGAACCATTTTTTAAGCAATACAGTGTTATACTCTCCAGAGTACAAAGATTTAATATTCATTGCATTTTATCTTCATTGCAGCTTCTTTATGGAACTTTTTTAACACTGATAATGTGACTACTATATGTTGTATTTGTCATAAAAACGACCTCCTGAAATTGATCCACAACAAAAAGCACCTTTAAGAATCATGTATTTAAGTATGACCCCTTTTATTAGTAGGTGCTGCTTTCTGTCAGTGGTGCCTCAGACATCATTAAAAAATAATACATTGCTATTCTAGTTTCTGAAGAGGAAGGTTCTCTAGGATTAGTGACCCTCTTATGATTTGATTTCTTTTTTCAAATGCTGTCCTTTGCTCTCTCTTTCTATGTCACTATATATTAAGGATTCTCAAGAGTGCATGATATCTGAAAGATCAAGTAGTTAAGATAATTAACCACCTCTATAAATTGTGGGGGTCATTTCTTATTCAATAGTCTGGATTCCTTTACTTGTTCTCAAAGTTCAAGTCAAAACTGGAGACCACCACCTGTCAAGATATGAAGAATGGAGCAATTTCACTCTAATATTCAATTTATCTGCATTCTGTCTACTATTCTTCCTTTGAAACTGCACATGAACTTCTATTTCTTTGATGTCATTTTTACCCACCTAATAAATTAATGTATCGGCAGGAAATTTGGTAGAAAGGTGTATCCTCCTGTTTTCTGGTAATATTCCACCAATAAACAAAAACAGATTTTGCCTGCCCAAAGATATAGTAAAGATTGTCAATGACCCAATGGTTCATCTGGCTCAATATGACAGAATTCATTTTTTATATCACTAAAAGTGAGCATTATTTCTCTGGAGAAATTGGATGGCATACCCGTGTTGTTGATAATGATACTGACTTCTCTTCAGTGCTTTATGAAGTCATTTAGGATAATGCTAGTCTTCAAGTCAGTTAAAGATTTTGGTTGCTTTTTATCAAACACTGAAGTGTCTTTGTAGGCTTTCTACTGTCTACTACAATTCTGTCTCACAAGCTGCTTCTGGACGTATATTCCCACTTCAGTTTACTCTATAGATGTCTATTGTCTTTCTATTTGGAGATATTTTTCTTAGATTATAGCTATTTTTGCACAGTGTCTCTTAAACTCCATTTTATGTGACTTTTTTTTTTTTTCAATTAGATCCTCCAGTTATAACCAGATGGCAGAACACATGAATTTGTAAGCATCTAGTACCCATACTGCATTTTGATTTTGAGTAAAAAGAATATTTTTCTTCAGTTTCACTCTGGGTATGATCATACATTTTACTGTTCTGCTATTATTTCTGTCAACCACTTGGTCCTTTTCCTTGAATAATGCAGTACAGAGGGAAAAAAAGAAAGAAAAAAGAAAAAAAATAACCATAATTCCTGCTATTTCATACAGCACTACTGAACTATTGCCTATGCAAATTTTAACTTATGGAAATTCAAGATATGCTAGAAGTTTTCTTCCTTTCTTCCTTCAAAATAATTGTTATTCCTCTGTCAGTCTTCTTACTCGTTTGCCCAGAGAAGCTGTGGATGCCCCATCCCTGGAAGTGTTCAAGGCCAGGTTGGATGGGGCTTTGGGCAACCTGGTCTAGTGGGAGGTGTTCCTGCCCATGGCAGGGGGTTTGGAACTAGATGGTCTTTAAGGTCCCTTCCAACCCAAATCATTCTATGATTCTATAACTGTTACTCTTCTAAGTATAAGGCAACTTACTCTGGTCACAGAATAATGTGGTTATCGGTATGCTTAACCATTATGCAGAGAGCAGAGTTGTCTTTCACTAAGAAAATCAGGTACCTTCTATTTTGGTGTGCTTGTGTGCTGTTGGGAATTCTTACTATATTTAAGGTGCTTTTCTTAAAATATCAATTCTCAGAGTTAAGTGCTTTCATTTAAATGATGCTTGCAGAGAAAAGCTGAGCAACATCTTATTGCCACGTTATAGTAGTAATAGGTAGGACGACAAAATGATTATTTTGAAGAAGTAATTTAGAAACCTAATTTAGAAACCACTCCTAGGATAGAGGATGGTGGGATGGGGAGCATGAGTCATACATCCTCTACACTTGAAAGATCTGGTGGTGCTGCCCAAGGATATTATGCTACATAGCACTGTTTAAGGCTTCCCGTATCTGATAAATCAAAATGCTTTGCAGGAATTTCAGGAGATATAGGCAAGAGAAATTAACTGATACTGTACATATGATGAGTCTGTGGCAATTTAAAATATCAGGGTTTCTTCCCAGACGGTATTTAGTTTTCTTGTGATGTAGGCATTAATATCTAAAATCAGAATCAAAGTACAACAGTTTGCATACAGCTGCATATTTATGTGCCCTGATGTTGTACAGTGCAAATATGTGACCTGGGGACAAGTAAGAAGATATATGTCCTGGTGCTCTCACTGCGTTTTCTCCATTCCTCTGTAGAATTTGTTTCAGAAGATAGCCAGCACAAGCTGCTGTGGGAGGCTGTAGCAGGGAAGGTTGCACTGGTACTTCAGCTATATACCTTCCCTTGGGAGGGATAACATTTAGGCTGCCCACTCAAGCTGTCCTGCCCTTGCAAAAGCTCTTTCTACAGTTATTATTCAAGAAAGCTCCACAGGAGATCAATATGAATGTCACCCAAACAGGGATGTGTAGATCTACTTCCTTTTACCAGACTACTCTTTCTTATATATCCATTGAAATGAGTGGCTTGTATCTCATTATCTTGTAAAAAAACTTCAGGGTACCTTGAATGTGAAAGTCAGTGAATGAAACCAAATTCTACTAAACTCAACCTTTGAAAAAACAATTGAAAAAGAAAGCCAAGAAAAGAAGTAAAGTCATCAGCACAGGACGATATACAAAAGCATTTTAGACTTCACTCTCATCCATTCGTTAACCTAAGCTGGTAAGTTTCAGTCTCTAGAGAAATAATTGACTTGTTAAGAGGTGAAGATATGGATGATCTGAGAATTTGTTATTCTTATTCTTATATTAAGTTAGTCCTCTGAACAGAAAAGGGAGAAAACCAAATACTAAAGCTGCTTTACCTATTACTTCATGCATAATGGTGTATATTCCTTAATGAAAATATAAAAGAAATATTAAAATGACTTCCGTTTCACTAGTCCAACAGAGCTACTTTGACTTTTTAAAGAAATCTATATTTTAAAGTGAAATTAGCATTTCTTTTAACATGAACACACTCCTTTTCAAGGAGAATCACCAAAGTCACTTGTCATCCAAAGGGATACAGCCAGTAGCTCTAATTCAGAATAGCTTGATTAGAAATATTATTTTTGATATCATTTTGACATTGCTCTGCAAGCAGTTTAGACTAATAATGGTATTTTATAGTGGACCAAAAGCAGTTCTCTGCATAATGGCCCAAGTATATACATTGCATAATTCAACACCTGATTGAAAAAAAAAAAAAAAA